>JANHFL010002764.1:145545-156166 GCA_032468155.1 Oxyrhabdium leporinum | reverse complement strand
GCAAGCTCCGGGGACCGCCGGGGGGTGCGAGTAGCGAGGCCGCGCATGGACACCCCGCAGGGAGCAGCGCGATGCGAGCCGCGGATGCGCCAGGCAAGCTCCGGGGGCCGCGGGGGGCGTGGGTAGCTAGGCCGTGCATGGACACCACGCGGGGAGCAGTGCGATGCGAGCCACGGACGCGCCAGGCAAGCTCCGGGGCCTCAAGGGGGGGGCGCAGGTAGCTAGGCAGCGCATGGACGCCACGTGGGGAGCAGCGCGACGTGAGCCATGGACGCGCCAGGCAAGCTCCGGACGCCACACGGGGCGAACGGTGAGCAGGCAGGCAGGGGCGGGGCCAGCCAGAGGTGATATCTGCCAGTTCTCCGAACCAATCAAAATTTTCTCTACCTGTTCGCCTGAACCAGTGCGAACCGGCTAGATTTCACCTCTGGGCTGGAGGCTAAAATATATAAAGAATAGTTACAGGAATTTGGTATGTCTAGCTAATGAAAAGGACTAGGGAAGACAGGATAGCTGTGTTCTGATTTTTGAGGGGCTGACACAAAGAAGAGGCTGTCAACTTATTTTCCAAAACAGCAGAAGGCAAGAAAAGAAACAATGGATGGAAACTATTCCAGGAGAGAACTAACCTACAATTAAGAAGAAATTTCCTAGCAGTGAGAACAATTACCCAGTGGAATAGCTTGCCTTCAGAAGTTCTGGATGCTCCATCACTGGAAGCTTTTAAAAAGAGACTGGACATCCACTTGTCTGGAAATGTATAAGGTTTCCTGTTTGAGCAGGGGGTTGGACTACAACACCTCCAAGGTCCCTTCCAACTCTATTATTCTGTGCTGTTATTCTACTGATAATGATCTTTCTCAAAAAAAAAAAGACCAATATGAAAATCATTTCTATGCATAAAGTAAAACAATGAAAAATAATAGCTGAATGCATTAGTTATTGGTGCTGATTTGGTGTAGAAAATTCTGAAAAATGGAAAAGGTTCTAGCATCTGCCCCCAGAATCATCTTTTAAGGTGGCAAATGTTTTTGTTCAACACCAAACAATTTTTAGGTCTATTTTTAAAAAGCATGTTATTTTTGTGTTTTTAAATCACATAAAATGCAGTAGCACAATAATAACAAAGAAGGATAGTAACTTTTAATTCACTTATTTAATACTTCTATGACTCAGTCTTGTTAAGTCCCATTACTGAACAATTACTGTTTTCCCTTCCCTGCCTTCCACCATTTCTCCTGTGTTGAAGAAAGGAACCTTTCATCAACTGATCAGTACAGCTATTAGATTGATAGTTAAGAATGTTTCCTATTGCTTTTCAGCAATATTAAAACGCTTTACAACAAAACCAAAATGATTGGAATAGTTTAAAATGTGTAAAGCTTAATATAGTAGAATATATTTTAATAGGAAGGAGGATGCAATTTAGTCATACAGAGTATGATTTTCTTCCTATTTTCTTCCAAATTTGTCAAGACGTGTAATTTTGCCATATCTAGACTTGAGCAATAAGTGGGTGAAACTTTATGGCTTCTAATAATTTACTTGGCTTGCAAATTGTTCTCCTCCACATCACATTCCTATCCCAACCATTTGAAATTAAACATCTGAAATTTCCTGTATCAAGTGCACTGCAATTTGCAGTGGGCTTCCTGGTTGGGGTTTACATACCACTACAGCAGGAGAAGAAAAATGTGGAGGTTGGCATCAGTATTCCCTTAGACATCTCCCTTGGTTCATATTTATTATTAAAGCTTGGTCAAAACCTCACTCTTCTAAAACAAGCCATAAAGGAATTAATTATAAATTCTATTCCCTCATCTAGGTCATTTATGAAGATTACTGAAGAGTATTGGGCCCCGAACGAACCTTGAGCTATCGCACTGCTTACTTCCCTCCATGTAGATGTAGTTCCATTGAGGCCTGTATGTTGAGTATGATTTGTCAGCCAGTAACAGACCCACCTGGTGGTGGTGGTGCTGTCTATTCCACATTTTTCTAGCTTGCCAAGAAGTAGGTTGTTGTCTGCTTTATCAAATGCTTTACTGAAATCGAAGTATACTATGTCCACAGCATTTCACTGATCTACTAATTTAGTCACTTTGTCAAAAAGTGAAATAAGATTTGTTTGGCATGATCTGTTTTTGACAAACCCATGTTGGCTACTGGTTATAACTTTGTTTGCTTGTAGGTATTCATAGATTTGTTGCTTGATTATCTTTTCCAAGATCTTCCCAGGTATTAATGTCAGGCTGATTGGTCTGTAATTTCCTGGATCTGTTCTAGCAAATTGATGTTTTGTGCCTGGCCATGCCCACTAAGACACTGTTATGACATGATTTCAAATTTGAAAAAGGGCCCATTAACCCAAACCAATGCCTCCCCCTGCACTACAGAATTTTAACTAAAATACTGTTCAAAGCTCTATTCACCATGACTGAAAACGCAAAGTATTGGAACTATAATCTTTGAAGTTTAAATAATCACTTTGCTCAGTATCAGGTTTCTCAAAATGATTTGTCTTTAAATTTTGAATTGAACTAAATAAAATTAGCACGTAGTATCAAGAAATCTACAAAGGACCATGACAGCTAAGAATCTCAGACAAGACTTGTGAAAGTTTGCCACATCAGGCATTTGCTAAAACAAGGGACGGACAGAAATTTCATCTTCCACCAAAATTAATAGAGTGATTTCTTATTCTTTCTGAACCACAGACAGGAGAAAAGGATGCAACTAACGTAAACAATGACTATTGGTAGTTGTGGAATTATTCTGTAAATAGCTTATTCACTTTCTCACAATAATATATTTGTCCAAAATCACTAGATTCTTGGTGCTTGTTTAATTTCAGCCCAGCCTGACAAAAGTCCCATACCTTTGATTCTATCCTCACAATTATTAAAATTTTGCTTGATGTATCAGAAAAATCTAGACCTCTATAGGTTGACATCAATATAGAGATTTAATTCAAGGATAGAATTGTAGTAATGATTTAAGATAATAATTTTAATCAGTAAATACCTATAGGGTATTTTGTAAAAATTGTTTGAAGGAACCCCATTGAAATGATTAGGTAATATAACCTGGACTTTGAAGAAATCCTGATAGCCAATACTGTCAAAAATTGAAAGTTTCAGAGAAGCAGCATACAAAAACATAAGAATCAGAGGATTTAGATTTTTACAGTGAATCAAATTTTGAAAATCAGAAAATGCTCAAACCACATTTGATTTTGCTGATTCTGGTTCTCAGAACTGGAATGTTAAAGAATTTAGAGGCAAAACTGGGGGAACAATGGATAGACAAGTAATGTAGGACACATGTACAAATGGCAATGAGTATGATGTAGAAAGTTTGTGGGATTAGCAAAATGAAAAAGAAGAAAAAATATCCCTGAAACTGAATACAGCTTCAACTGGCTTCATACAATATCATGTAGTATAAAATGTGTTTGCTCTTGTCTTTAATTATTAATTTTAATTTTAAAATTCTTAGTCAAGTGTACAGATTAGAATATCCATCTCTGATATTTTTGGGGAGATCCTCCATCCAAATACAAAACAAAATTGACCTAACTTAACTTCTAAGCCTGGAGAAAGTTGGACAGTTGCTATCAACTGAATACAGGAATAGCATGAAGGAAGCTTATCCCCATCTGAGCCATCAGATTTCATGTTCACAATATTTCACAGTAACTGACATTCAAATGTGTGCCACAAGTAGCAGATGCATTTAACTACAAATCACTGAGGCATACTGCTTCTGTTATAAAAGAAAATTGGACAGTAGTGGTTAATTTGATAAATAGTTGAGCAAAAAAGTTTGAGAAAATACTTATAAGGGGAAAGGCAAGATGTACAAATATGAAATAGTTTTCCCTGCCAATTCAAGAGGAATTTGACAAGCCGGGGTTATAATTTAATTGAACTAACTTCAGTGAAAAAAATCCCAAATACTTATTCTGTCATTAATGGAGAAACAAACAAACATATTTACCTAGAGAAGATGGCTTTATATAGAACAGACAAATATATTCCCAGCTATTCTGAGATGGGCTCCAGAAAGATTCATAGCTCTGACAAGTAAATGTAACTTAAAACAGGCTCAAGGAGCCTTGTGTGTGGCTTTTGCTGTCAAGGTTGATCCTGTTATTGTCCTAAGTTGTAAGTACAATTTTAAATGTTTCTTTTTTTTGAGGGGGGGAGAAAGAGGAGGGGAGAAGAATGAATGAATGAATGAATGAATGAATGAATGACTTTCAAGGGAAAAGACAACATGCCATAATGTATAAAGTGCTATAAATATTCATAATATGTAATGTTCACAAAGGGTCTTCATACTTCCTGAACTGAAAAGCTACTCTTGATGTTCCTATTTTACTTTCTCATTCTGTATCTCCAGTACGACAACTCTAAATGACAATACACCCTTCACGTTCACCAAGCAGCCTACCCTACTTAAAGTTATTTTTAGAATTCTTTTAATTTTTTTAAAAAAATGAATGGGTAACTACCATGAGTATGAGCTTTTACCTTGCATTTCCAGAAAGACCCCAAGAAGCATTTTAAAAAGAGAAAAGTTGGTTTTCTCTTTTCTCTTCTCTAGCCTTTGACGACTTTCCCAAACTGACAATTATTCTTTCAAACAAAATTTACACAGGGCTTTCATTAACAAGATTTATTGAGATGAGATGCTTAGGTTTACAAGATACTCAACAAATGAATTATTACTCATGTAGAACTAATTTACCTCCTAAGAGTCTTAAGGGAGAGGTTTATTCCATTTTTCTTAGTAGCTTGACAGATAGGAAGTGAGGAGGCAGACCTCTTTGCAGATAATGGAAAACAATGTAAAGCCTTCTGAATCCTTATCAGCCTGTCAACTAACTATTATAACACTTCCCCTTTCAAGCCTTCTTACTTCCTTTTGGGGTCTGAATAATCTTTTCCCCCCTCCTTTCTCCTATGAAACATCTCTAGCTGAAACACAGAATCTCATCTCTCTTGCCCAGTACCTGGGAGAAAGAATTTTTTTCTCCCATTCCATGAAGAAGGTTCCGGTGAATCAACTAATTTAGGAATCCTCTCTCAGAGTTCAGAAGGGAAGTGGATGAGGGAGCTAGTTGTCTTGCTGATAAGTGACATAGAAACTAATGTTCTAGACTACCTTTCATTCATTCATTCATTCCTACATTTGACTGCAACTGATGCGCATAAAATAAATAGATATGAATGTGAAGAAACAGGGGAAAAAACATACTAAAAATGGCTCTAAACTGAATGCCTTTGCACTGGAAGAAATTGCCATAAACAGTTTAGCAGTTGGTGGTGCAGATGGAAGACCTTTACAAAAAGCAAATTAGCGACTATTAAACCAATGATCAAACCCCTAACCCTTGGGAGCTCAGTAATACTGAGTGGGAGGATAAAGTGTGCAGCAAGCCAGGTCATCTAGTGTTAAATACTTGGCACATCAAGAAATATGACAAGAGGAAATAAAGGTTTTCAATCTCTTTTGACGCAAGGCCACCAAAATTCTCAAAGGAAAAGTGTGCTGTTTTAAACATATCAAAATAATCAGTTTTGTTGCCATGGCACTGTTTCAAGACCCCTTCTTTGACAGAAGGGATAATGTAAAGATGATTAAATTCCATGTCATTTTTCATGCTCACAAGGAAGGGGAGATTCCCTAAAGAATAGCCATTTTAGGATTCCACTGCTGTTTTAAGTACACTTGTTCGGTAAAATTGGGAATGGATCTCCCTGCTTCAGCAATAGAAACTGGCTTGGAGAGGAAGGAAGTATTTTGGTTTCAAAATAAGATATGACTTAAGAAATAATATATTCAAGTTTGCAAGAAGAGCACCAGCCTGTCCATTCTTTGAGCTAGGGACATAGATGATTTAAAAATTAAAAGAGAAAAAATACAGCCAAATGATTTTATATTATATAAGTTTCCAAAAACGTTTGCAGTTATTCTGATTCTTGTGATGAGTCCAGGCTTGGATGTAAAGCGTTGTACTTTCTAAATTTGTGTCACCAATTTTTAAAAACATCTTTTATTGCTAGGAGCAATTTATTAGAAACTTTTATTTATGCTAGTAAAATTAGTCAAGAATAAAAAGCAGAAAGTAGTAGGTCTCTTCCCCTAGCCTTAATAGCCTGAAAGTGTATAATCTGAGGCATCTGTCTGCAAAATAATCCAGGTCTGGATGATGCAGCAGAAGCTGAGAAATAAACCTTTCTTGAAAAGCTTCTTTGTCTTTGGAATCAAATTAAAGGAGGTCGAGTAATGGGCAGTCAGGAACAGGAGGAAATAGCCTCTCCAGATACAGCTGTATTTATAGGGCTTAACAAGTAAACTTGGGGAGTTACTGGCAGAGGAGGGAAATAGCACAGCTGCATTTCATTCCTGTGGCCCAGACTTGATTTCTTTAGGAACAGGGGAAGGGAGAATGAGGCTGACAGGGATGTGGTATAAGTAGGAGCTACGAATAACTTTGAGGAACAGGAGGAAGAGTGGCAACCAAGACAACAGTAAGGTAAAAAAAATCTGAGTCCAAGGCAGAAATATAATTTGAGTAAGTATCTCAGGCACCCTAGTTCTCATAATGATAAAAGGAGGGAGAGGGAAGCATATTGACAGATCTTACGATTCTGTAGCTGTAGCCTTGTAATAAAGTAGCATTGATGTTCTAATCGGACCTAACTTGAAGGGCTGATACTGTAGGACCCTTTTTTTGAAAGAGAGAGAAGAACTGTGGAACAGCGATGTAATATGGGCCACCCAAGGGGCCCAAAGAATTGTCTGCACAACTGCATTCTGTGCCAGCTTGTTCACTTAATAAACATGGATTTACTTAAGGACCGTGGTGATTTGCTGTACTGTAAAAGGAAGGAGAGGGAAAGCACATTCAGGCTTGCAAGATTCTGCTACTATAACCTTATAATAAAAGCAGTATTAGCATGCTTGACTTTAGTTTTCTGGTCTTATTTATAGCTCATGACATGAATTTCTGCAATAGAGAAATCATTTTTATTTGTAGTTTACCTAAAACTGTCTAACATGGGGCTTGTTTGCTCCTAATTGGTTAGGTTCAATGAGAAAGTATTTAAAGAGTCAGGGAAAAAAGAGAAAGTTGGCATCAAAAGGACTTAAAAGTTTTCTCTCTTTCCTATCTCCTGAGTCTCAACTCATCTAGCCTTCTACCTACAGCCACATAGCACAAAAACATGAGGATCTGGCCTGCCTTGCTATACCAGGTTCATCCCACAATTCACTGGATAGTCCTTTAAATCCATCAGTTCTTTCTGGCCCTCTCTAGAATGAAAATGAAACTGAATGCATAATTTTTGCATACCTTGGCACTGCATATTTTCCGCTTAGCAGGACTGTAGTTTTTTTAACAGAGAAATCAAAATCATTTTCAGCCTCTGCATAAAGTTGGTTTAATTACCTGTGGTAGATTCATTACTGGTTATAATTGGAACTGTCCATTTGGCAGCCCCATTTGACAATAATCCAAGGTTAAACCACCCTCAAGCATGTTCCATGGCAAGCACTGCTTGTCTCAAGGAAATATATGAGTCACACTGGGTGATGAGCATTTAAAATACAAAGTCCAATAATAATTGTCAGTAAAAATCTTAAGAAACAAAATAACATGCTGACAGAAATAAGAATTGCAGAAGGAGTAGTTGTGGTGGCCACGTTTTCATGTTTGCTTCATTAGAGTAGTTGCTTGATTCATTTAGTCAATATGCACATTGAGAGGCACCTGATGTTTGTCCACTTAATTCTGGCACTATAGCAAGTTTTTGGCAATCTGTTCAGTAGTCAGGAATGTTTCAAAACTGTGGTTGCCATAGTTGGAATCATAAAGCTGAAGTAAAAAACTTAGTGAAATTAATGGTAACTTTTGATCGCTCTCCTAGACTGAAGTAACAAGTAACAAATATGATGCACACATAGTGTTCCATTAAATGCTTAACATTGAAACCTTTCTCAGTAACTTATGGAGGAAAACAGGGATATGTACTATCAGCACTATCATTTACCATCTGTATTGACAGCATAAGCAAAGAAGCCAAACCCAAGAATGGAAATAATATCAACAAACCAGTCTTTGCAGATGATGACAGCAAGTAGAGCTAAGAAACTGCAACAACATGTTATGGCCATGGACCAAGAATGAAAGAGAAATAATATGAGAATCAGCAAAGAGAAGACAGAAGTAATGGCAATCAGAAGAAAAAAAACATATCCTAAATATAGTAATAGAAGGAACAAGCACAAACTAGCATCAGATTCAAATATTTATGAACAACATTCAACAAAGATGGTAAAATGGATAAAGAGATTAACATACAATGAAATAAGGCAAATATTGGGACAGCTTGCTCCAATCCTACAACATGAGGCAGTACCAATAAGTACAAAGAAACACGTTATACAAACCATATTCATCCCTACCCTATGTTACCAGTGCCAAACATGGACACGTACAACAAAACATAAATGAAAGTTAGTTACCGTGGAAATGAGATATTGTATTTAAGGTTTATTCTTCCAGAGAGAAATTCCTCATGTTGGAGAAATGGACCTCAAATTTGACCAAAAAAAATAATAGTGAATGTCGTTGTTCTCATGATCTTTCTTCCCCCTGTCTCCATCCCATGATGCCTGGGAGGCTTGGGTCCTCTTCCCAATGCTCTGCTTAACCATCTACTTGGTCATTTAACAACCACAACTGGAAGAGCCAAGATTGTGGTCGTTGAGCTGAGTGGTCATATGGCATCTTGCTGAATGACTACTTCACTCAAACACCAATATTCTGAGCCTAATTGTGGTTGTAAGTGGAGAACTACCTATATATGGATATTTGGCAATTACCCATCCATATGGCAACTATATTATGAATACTTATATCCAGGAGTGGGCTGCTGGGGGTTCGTGGGTGTTCGGGCGTACCCTTAGCAAAGATTCTTGCCGAACCCCCAAATTCCATTCCTGGCTTGCCCCGCCCACTCCACCTCACCTGTCCCTTCCAGGAGTCTCCACGCGGCCCGCTGTAGATGCAGGTAAGTGCAGGGCACATACGGAGGCTCGCAGAAGGAGAAGGGATTCTCTAGAGCATCCAGAGCCTGAGGGAAGGCCATTTTTGCACTCCCAGAGGCTCCAGGAAAGCCTCCTGGCCCTGGAGATGGCAAAAATCAGGCCTTCCAGAAGTTCGGGGAGGCTGGAAACAAGTCATTTCCAGCATCCCTATAGCGTCTGGAGCTGGGGGGGGGGAGGATATTTCGCACTCCCGGAGGCTCCAGGAAAGCCTCTGAACCTTGGGGAGGCTGAAAATCGGGCATCCCAGAAGTTCAGGGAGGCTGGAAATGGGTCATTTCCAGCTTTCCTAAAGCATCCAGAACCGGGGGGGGAGGCTGTTTTTGCACTCCCGGAGGCTCCAGGAAAGCCTCTGGACCTTGGGGAAGGTGAAAACGCACCCCTCACCATGCTGCAGGAGGTCAGGTAGGCCATGCCCACCCAGCAACCGGGCAGTGAACCCTTTGCTGAGGTTTTTGAACCCCACCCCTGCTTATATTGCCTTGTGATGGGATGGGCAGCAGACAAATGTAATGAATTCAATAAATAAACAAACACATAAAATACTTACATTCAAAGTTCCAAACTTGCCCACTAACACAAAACAGTTTTCATAAAGAAAACAAAGTCTACTCTTGTTACATACAAGTTGTAAAAAAGCATGATGAAGATAGCCCTGTGAGGTCATTCTAGCATGCCAGGTTGAGAGGTGGTACGGCAACCATGCAGATGCCAACTACAGTATTATTATCTAATTTCCTGGATTTTCTATATTTATTAGGGCAGCAAAAGTTCCTTGCAATGTCAAGGTGGTTTATTAAGAAATGGAGGTTCGTGATATATCTATATTTAGATAAATAAAGATGCTTATTTTCTTGTCCCTTATTTACTGCAGGGATATGTGGCTGACCTGTGGCTGCTTAGAACTTAAGATCTACACATATATTGTAAAAATCTCAGTTATGAAGATGCCTAGTGTCCTTTTCCTCCATCTTCCCCGAGTCTTTCTCGCCACCTGAGTTTCAGGATGACAGTTGGGGCTCAGGATCCCGGACAGCCCCCAATCACGGGGAGCTTCCAAAGTTTGAAAAAGGAGATTCAGGTTACTGTCACAGTTCCATCAAAGTTCCAATAGTCCATCCAGCACTCAGACACAATTATATCCAAGTAAGAATTTATTGAAGAAACCATGTTGGCACATCTGGGAAAAACCTGAATCTGAAGTTCCCGGTTTTTCCCCATTCAAATGAAAATCAAAGATCCACTCCCAGCCATCATCAAAGGTCACAATCCAAGTTTGTATCCAACTTCCTCTCTCTGTCAGCGTTCCATCTAAGTTCCAATAACTCACTCAGTACTCAGATAAGAATTCATCCAAGTAAGAGTTTATTAAATAAACCATGTTGGCACATCTGGGAAAAACCTGAATCTGAAACCCCAGGTTTTTTATTTTTATTTTTTTATTTATTTTTACATTTATATACCGCCCCATTCCGAAGACTCGGGGCGGTTTACAGCTTATAAG
>JANHFL010002764.1:116574-135474 GCA_032468155.1 Oxyrhabdium leporinum | reverse complement strand
GACCAGGTGGGGGTGGGGGTGGCAGGGGGAGGGGATGATTTCACGCATGCAATTTACAAATTGACTGAAGCAGTTTTAAAAAATCATAATGAATTATGAATTAATCAGTGTTTCTACTAACACTGACAGAAACCATTCATGAGTATTCCTAGTCATCGGCATCTAACAGAAGTCCATGGGATATAACGAAGTAGAAGCAAGAAACAGAGGAAATTGCAATGTTGTCACAGAAGCACTACCATTTACACGTTTGTATCGCTATTATGTTGATGGGCAAAGCTTGCCAGGTGAGATCAAAACCCAAATGGAATGATTTTGTGCCACTATGACTGGAAACAGACCCTTATGTCGATACTCGTTACAGTTATTTCCTTAATCATTACTGTTCATGACCATTTTTAGTTCTCCATTTAGGCTGAGTTGATTCAACTGACTCAGTTATTACTAAGTGACAGTAAACACACTCATGAAACAGAAGTAGATGTCTAAGAATGCCCTAGGAAAATGGAAAGTGTCTGTTTTCATATAAAGGCCCAGCATCTTAAAAAACAACCAGGACTGAATTCAGCTGCTAGCTTCCTTTTGTTTTGTTTAAAAAAAAAACTTTTTGGGGGAAAAAATTGACTACCTCCTTATGCCTCCCTTTCCCATAAATAGCATTTCTTAGATTCCTTTGCAAAGTTTCACTGACACTAATGAAGATAATCTGCTCAATGAGCCAAAAACATATCCATGAAAAACAAGACAGAAATGCCATCACCCAAAACATCCCTGACAGGATGAAGAAACAAGGCGCAATCATTCCAATTAGGAAGTAAGAAGTCACACCAGGAACATCTCGGATAACTTCCAATTCACGCCTATCATTTCAGAAGTGAAGCTTATTTGTAAAACAGGACTCAAAATGTGTTTTTTTTTGTGAACTAAGCTTGCTGTCAGCTAGCCATCATTCAATACTTTCTACCTCTGACACATTGTACAAAGAATGAGAATTCAGAAACAACATTTCTGCTCTAAGACGACTTAGAGAACTAAAGTAATCTTACTACAAGGTCCAAAATAACTTATAACTATAAATTTTTATTTTACTATTATTAGAAGACAGGAAAAGTTTATGATTCTATTTGCACTGCATGCAATGTGAAACTTGATGTATTCATACTTCATACTTCCAGGTTGCTCTTTCTCATAATAAATATAATGCTTAGGTATCACTGTCTAAATCTTAGTGTTCTTCAAAATTACCTGCTATATTTCACTGCTTATTACTAAGCAAGGGAAAGTAGAAATAGGAATATTCTTGCAGGTAAAAAAGAGTTTTAGATATTCTAATTTTAATGATTTTTATAAGAATATGCTACATTGCTAATGGTATACTGCTTCTCTGTGATTATCCGTGGACTTTAAAATTTGCAACAGCAACAAGCAATTCTACAGCCTATATTAAACAGCATCTAGGATATTCTAGTATAATAATAGAAAACTGTTGAAACAGTAAAATATTTTATTTGCATGTAATGGTTTCTCCACAATTTCATTAATTATTCAGTGTTCAGAATTTATTTATTTATTATTTTAATTCTGAGGCTGCTCAATTCCCTGGAATCTCTGAATAGCTCACAATTAAAAATTTATATAGTGATCAACTGGCATACTAGGTGAACTACTTCCCAAAACAGGCACTGTCAGAATCAAAAAGATGAACTAATAAATTAAATACAGTTAATTTTATTTTTTCCCATGTATTTCTCTTCTCTTCTACTAATTTAAAAATTCAGTAGCTTCTTTTAAATAGACTCTGAAGGTGGCAATCAAAAAATGTTGGAAATATACATAACTCTCTAGGCTACAGAACTATGATTGTTTTTTATTTAAAATTTGGAAAGAATTTTTTTCAACAATTGCATTTTCTTTTACCTCTAAAAAAAAGGAAGATGCAGCTACAGAAATTTCTTTTTCCAAGCGACAGCAAACATGAGACCTTTTCTCATTGGATCTGCCTGTTCAGTCCAATTTCAGACATAGCTATGAACTTACAAACTACTCCGACACTTAAAACTGTTTGCACATCTAAAATGTAGCATCTATCAAAATTCTAGCAGTAGCCATTGACATCTGTAGAGTTGTCATTTG
This sequence comes from Oxyrhabdium leporinum, assembly GCA_032468155.1. Taxonomy (NCBI): domain Eukaryota; kingdom Metazoa; phylum Chordata; class Lepidosauria; order Squamata; family Cyclocoridae; genus Oxyrhabdium; species Oxyrhabdium leporinum. Next base: position 133,341 of record JANHFL010002764.1, on the reverse strand, counting down.
TAAAATTTAAGAATCTGAAAGCCTACACAAAATATTGATCACAAACCGGCTTAGTAAAATGTTAGCTCACTATGGATTTTGTAAATTTTCTTGCTGCCTATGTGGCTATCTTTTTTATGATATTATGATTTAACAGTTCAACAACATGCATAATGGAGGAGAGAGAAGAGGGCAAGAAAATGATAACACATTTAATTAATAGCTCTTCCTGAAGGGTTGATTCAAAGCATTCTCAAATGTAATATTACATAGAAGGTCATGTCTTATTGAACAAAAGTAAGAACTAATATAATCCTATCATATTCTTTGTGTCAAATAAGCAAATTATGTACATTGCAAAGTCATTAAGTGAGATGGGTGATATATAAAGGTAATAAAATAAATAAATTTGATGGGGTGACTTGATAAAACATTGTTAATTTGAAATTTAGAAAGTTGCTCACTTAGGATTTCTAGGCAAACTCCTCTCATACATTGGTAAAATAGCAAAAAGCAGAGAAACTCTAAGTAATCATCGTGTTCTTTTAACGGCCCCCATTGTGGGGTGGAGTCTGGGCAACTGAATGGAAAGTGTATTAATGGCCGGATGCCCTTTCTGCCGCCAATGCAGATATATTCTTCAGCAGATCAAACTCATAGCCTCCTGATTGTGAGGCGACAGCTCCATCTCTAGGTCACCGCACCACTCCCAAACTCTAATAAGTAATACTAATATTAAATTGCTTTTATTTGTTTTAATCTGTATCTTTCTGTATTTTCTCCCCAAAACAATTTGGATGTTAATATATAGAATCTAATTTAAATGATGATGTAAAATTATTTGGGGTTTTCCCCTCCAACAAAAATGAAATGTAGATTTTTCAAAAATTAGGCCATACTTTTTATTTTCTTGTTCTTTAAAAGGTTTGCTATTTGAAAAGAAACTATATTTTTACTACTCTTGTGAATTATGGCTCCTTCTGTAGCTCTGCTGAAAAAGAAAAGAGCAGTGAAACATGTAAAAGTTCTTCATTGCAGGAGTAATGAATATTGCATAACTATTTTGTATTTGGCTTCAGCTTTTCAGTCTCCAGGGAATTTGTGCCTAGAATACTAATTGCTTTCGCTACATTAAGGCTATTCCTTACCCCTGAACAAAAAGCTTTGAAAGTAGTTTTGATATCTCTGATGTCGTATGTATTTCTCTCACATAGTGCTTGAGAATGTAAGCAGATCCCTATGCAATACAGCCTTGTCCATCTATTCCAGCATTCTGCTTCCAGTGATGGTCCGTCAGATGTCTGTAGGAGTCTCACTAACAGAATCTCACTAACAGAACATGAGGTTTTGACAGACTGAAGTCCTACATATTTGGAGGGCACCAAACCAAGGATGGTTTGGGCTGTCAGTATTATAGAGGAGAGCACAGGCCTGCAATACCAGAACTACGACTGAATCATTCTCAAAATATTGTGCAGGTACCCTCAACATCCAAGGCTGAGAAATGAGTACACAAAAATCATTGCCATCAAAGACAGTGAAAACAACTCCAGGGTTAAAAACCTTAAAAATCATGTAACTATGGTTAGATTCCTAGAATGTTGCCATCACTCATCTTCATTCTAAAGGCTTCTTTTGCATCTGCAATAACAACTTGTCTAAGCCTCAACCTTGAATTTTCTGTTCTAAAGCTCTTGAGAACTTGCATTCCTACAGAGATTTATTGCCATGTGCAAGGTGAAGATAGGACAAGATGTTCTGCTTCTTAATCCTATCACCTGGTCAATATTTGCTCTTATATATAAAAAATATTACACATCCTTTCCTTGGAGTTATTACTTCTAAAAACTAGCTATATTCAATTCATGTACTGTATATCTAGAGAAAGTTGATTTTTATTCCGTCCAAAATATTTGTCTTTCTGTCTTTTATTAAGAAGCAGTAAGCTATAAAAGTTGAGACTGAGTACAAGTCTTCAGTGGTTAAGTATGGGTCTTTGTGTGTGATGGAGGAGCAAGGAAGAAAATGATATAATGTTTGCAAAATAGCTTTGTCTGGCACAAAATCAGAGATTCCCACTTCATCTTTAACTCTCACTGTTATTGCTGAATGCAGATTGCTTTATGTCCAGTTTACTTTATAGTCTTCACTTTTGGGCCATATTACATCAATCCCACATCAACCATTTTGGCTTTCCAGGGATGGTACAAGATGCTGTTTTACCAATATAGTCCTTGGTTCAAGGATATCGGAAAGACTATATCAGGGGTCTCTAACCTTGGCAACTTTAAGCCTCGTGGACTTCAACAGTCAGCAAAGTTGCCACGGTTGGAGACCCCTGATCTATATTACTTTAGAGCCGTGCTGGCGCAGTGGTTAGAAAGCAGTACTGCAGGCTAACTCAGTGCTCATTCCAGGAGTTCGATCCTCACCAGCTCAAGGTTGACTCAGCCTTCCATCCTTCCAAGATTGGTAAAATGAGGACCCAGATTGTTGGGGGCAACATGCTGACTCTGTAAACTTTTTAGAGGGCTGTAAAGCACTCTGAAACGGTAAATAAGTCTCAGTGCTATTGCTATTGCAATTTCCATTACTAAGGGAAGCTGAGTTGGTGGATCCTCAATACAAGGCCTTTTCTGTGGCAGTGCCACAACTGTCGATCTCACTCCTAAGAGAGATTATGTTTGCTTCAACTTTGTTTAAGTTTAGACAAGTTGCGACTTTTAGTCTACATATCTTTTGGATGAGTTTAAAATTATTCATCTGTAGACTATCAGATAGCTGTATTAAATCATATATTTGATCAATTTTCACCATGGCTGAGAAAGAAGTAGCAGGCAAACCTTACTTATTTTTAGATGAGATTTTGCAGTGTCATGACTGATATTTCCAAGCCAATGTAAGAAACACTTTTCAGGAACATTATGTTTTCATTTTAAATTGCCAATTATATGTGTGGCTACACAAATGACTCAGGCCTTAGATCAGAGCTTAAGCATCCTTTCTAAATAATGTAAGCCTCAAGTTATTTGGAAAGATTGATGGATTCATCTGCTCATATTTTTAGATGTTAATTAGTGTTATGGTTTTCCAGATATTTTATTCTGTTTTCCAGTAATTATGATTAAGATTTACAAGGATATTAACAATGCATTTCCTGAAAATGTGGCATTCCTAGACCCAGATGTATATGAAAACTACTTTCCAGTTAAAAACACTGTCTCAGAAGAATAGTTTCTTGGTGAAACATGATCATTTTAGATTCATCATAGTATGGGAAAAGATCTGGATTTAGGAATAAAACTCTTTTTTTTTTTTGCTTTGATTTGAAAAACAGGAGGGTACTCTGCTCTCCTTCTGAAACTCACAATGGCTTTTGATATCATTATGCATGAAATTTTCTAGCTTAACATCATGTAATGAACATTGGAAGCATGATACTTGATAGTATGGTTACACTGGAAGGCTTTAGTTGAACGCTTTGGCCATTAAGTAGTGAAGTGTTTCAGAGTTCCTTTTTGCTTTTTCCACATTGATTAATAATATCCACAAGAGACCAGTGATCAATTTAGGGGCAACTGGAGGAGAGTGTCATTAATATACTGATGGTGTCTGGCTGTATTTTTCCCTATCAGATTAAGGTTCTGTGGAAGAACAGTTTACAGACCTAGGAACTGAGGAAATTGTCTGCTCTTAAATATAATCATTCTTGGGTACTTTTATCTTTGTCATCAAAAGTTCACATAATGCTGGTAGTTTGCAGGGACCTCTCTGTGAACCCAAATATAGGGCAAATCAGCATGGCATTCTTGGAGAAGCCTAAAGATGACACAACTGTGTGTATGTCATTGTGTAAACAATATGAATTATATATTTACATTACTTTGCATGCAAAATGACTTAGAATGCAAAATGACACAAAAACATAATTCACATCATTTGCACAGTGATGACAAAACACACATGACATTATTTTTGATGTTGCAGTAGTTTCTACAACCTAGGGTAAGCTGGGATGCTTTGAGGTAGCTTCAGTGGCTGCCAAGTGCAACTCTTCTTCAACAGAGTAGCTATGTTGCTATTTAAATTACTACAATGCGCTGTAAATGCAATTGCCTTAAGAATGATATTGAAATTGCAGCTAGTGCCGAGTTGAACCAATACAAGCCTTTTCAGTTATGCCCCTGAAAATATAACTCCTTAAAGCCTGTAAAGAATGGGGCATATTCACTGGTCTCATTTCTTTGTCTCCCTAACTAACCTACATGTGATTGGAAGGTCTGAAGAGAACTTGTATTTACCTGAAAATGAATATAGCTTTCTATATTTTTGCAGACCTTGATGATGCAGGAACTCAGATCAGGAGAGATATATCACATTCAAGTATATGCTCCCTCCAAACTTCAGCTACAGTAACAACATGGTCAGAAAGAAAAAGAGATTATCTAGCATTATCTTCTCTGTTTTCTACAGTTTGAATATTTGAATATTCTGAAAATTGTTAAAGTAAACAAGTTATGGACGACTGGGTCTAAAGGGACCTGCACTGGTTTGATTGCCATTACAATTAAGTTCAAAGTGATGATCATGGAAATTAAAACTTTAAATCTTGGGAAGCAACAAGGTGCATATCCCCTTTGGCACCAACTCTACAAAAATGACGTCCCTTTTGTGAGAGGACCAATAAATACTACAAAATTCCAGCAGTGTTTATCTGATCAAATAGGTGAGGACCATTTTTTACAATGAAGCAGCACCCAAAATACCTCCCACTCTCACTCCAGCAAATATTAATAACCAGAAAAATACAACTCCAGAGAAGTTCTCCTTATATTAGTGATACTTACTCAGGATTCAGTCTGCTGCCTTTGGGATTATATTCTGGTGGGGGATGGAAGAAATGCCTTCTTGACTATTTTATTTTATTCATTCATTCATCATTTTTATATCGCCCATCTCACAAGACTTTGGGAGGTGAACAATTAGACAGTAGACTTCCTTTGGTAATGTGTCTGGTGCTAAAACTGATATAGCTATTTGTTTTTAAATAGTTATACTGTTGTAAAAAAGAGTGAATATTTATAGTATTAGTTTTTAAGTTTTTTAAACCACACACTTTCCCAATATCCTTGTTAAAAATGATTGAACACTAATAAAACTGTAAGGAAAATTTAAAAGAGCTTCAAAAACTATTTAACTCAGCATTAAAAAAAACTACTGAGAGGTTGATCTATATTTAAAGTCTCTTTAAGGCATTTACTCTTTATTGTATCAAATGGAAATAATAACTGCTATGAGTTCTGCACTTTGCAATGGCAGGATCAGCAGTGAAAAGTTCACATTTGTTAAGTGAAAGCACAAATAAAGAAGATAAAAGCAGCTACTTTAGATGCAAAACTGCTGTTCAGACTTGTCAATGATCTTCCAGCAAGAGGTTATATTTGGATAGCAGTTCTGCAGCATAGAAGAGAGGAGAGTTGCTTGGATATTGTTCAACTACACACTGCGGATGTTTGCAACAACAAAAACCCTGCCTGTTGGTGCAGTGGCTCTGTTAGTTGCAGGAGTTGTTAGATATTAACCCAGGCTTTTAGGAATTTAACCCACAGAATGCCATGGGAATAAATATCTGTGCCAGATTTTAAATGGTTGGGAAGAGATGATACTCACAGAGAGGGAGAAAAAGATATAAGGAGGGCAATGTTATATAAGTCATTGTTGTCCAATTTATAATTATATAAATTGGAAAGGAGTAATTCTTCAGCAATTTAAGTATATAACACAGAGAAGAAAATATCTTAAATTCTAAGAGGAACCTCAATCACTTTGAACTGCCTTTTCAAGGCTATCACTGAAAAAAATCATTTAATCTTACATCTATTATGCATACAAACCAAATAATGCAATGCAATGTCTATACACCAGAATGCAGTTTATTATTGGAGTTCATTGGGAAAAGGATCCACAACATGATTTGTATATTTTTTCCCTTTACCTTAAAAATGTAGAAGTATGATGAGGATATTTGAATTTATTATTTTATTATAGTAAATACATTATACTTATAACATAATTTATACTATAATGTGGATTAATATATTAATTATAGCTAATATGAAAACAACTGCTGTGGAAAGAATTGTTGCAATATTCAAGTAGAAATAAAACACTGCAATTAACCACTTTTATAGGCATTATAAAATGATTATTTTGATATTGCCGGGCTAAATTTGTAAATTCCTATTAAAGGCTTCCCATTTCTTAAATCTTTAAGAAATCTGTAGGCATCGACAGACAACTGCAATTTGTGGTTGTGAATGACTTGCTCATCAAAGACCTTCATGGCTACCTATATTGTTGCCCGCTATTCTTTATTTATGAATGGCCTTATTACATTTCATGATGATTAAGGATAAGATGAAACAAGATTTTAAGGCCACCATGGAACCTTCAGGTGGTCTCAGTCATCATGTTGGTCCCCTTTGGGTCCCTGATTATTCAAATTGACAGAATATCTCATGATCAATAAGGAGAATGAATTGGTAACAGCAGAACTTTATTACTAATGCCCTATTCAGGCATTACAAAATCAGTAATATTACATGAGTTTTACAGCACCTGAAAGCAGCACAAACATGTTGATGAATTAGGCTAGCTTGTTACTGTTTGTGTAAGTGATATATAATTACTAATTTGATTCCATCAGTGTTTACTGCATTATTCCTCTGAATCCAGTATTTTGGTTTCCTTTGTTAAATGTGTATATTTGTTTTGGTATCTGAAAATAAAGATACTGAACTATGTTTCAGAACTTTTCATTGTGTTCACTCCTGGACCATAAATAAATGTTAATTGAATTTCTCTTCTACATATAGTCTGATTAATGAATTCATAGGGTAGATACATTTACAAAGTAAGTGTATCTTACAGGTATCTTACCTGTATTACAGAGAGATAATTACATACTGTAGCCTGTACCAGAAGAAGCAATCCTCAATACATTTGTTGCTCCAGATATTCAATGAAAAGGTGTTATTTGGCTACTGTTTTCTTTGTAAGCCTCCAAAATGCATTTCTTTATCCACTGTCAGCAACAGAGTGAAGAGGTTTTAGTCTGAATTTAGGTTATTACAAACACAGTGGAACTTATATCCAAGTAAATATGCAATGGATTATGCCCTCATATTGAACAATGGTTAGATATGTTATTTTCTATCATCTTTGCTTTATTTATAAATGTACATTGCAAAAAAAAACACCCTGAAAATAATCTATAATAGACTATGCAATTGTCAGATCCTCATGAAGTATAATTTGTGAGTTTCAACTTTGGCCAGTTCTCAGCATTTTCTATTGCATTCTGCTTATCTCCCAGTCTCTACCCAATTTAAACTGGGATAATTTTGATCTGTCTCCCAAATCTGATAGGTTTTCTATCCTGGAATCTGGGTAGATAATCCAAAGGTAGGGCAGAGATTCAAGGTTACCAAAATCAATTAATGCTGTTGCAGAGTCTATGCTTACTTAACAAATCAGTCAAGCATTATTATAACCACTGGCCGTTCACACTAATCAAAACCACTGAACTTGACACAGTCATCTCTCAAATATGGCTGGTTCCCAAATTCTCTCTGTTTAGCTCACAGCTCAATCCTTGGTAGATTAAAAAGAATTAAGAGTACTGTTAAGGGTTAGCTATTTTCAAAACCATTATTTTGTTCCCAGCAGAAGCCATCTATTTCCCAATACATCTTGAATTATTTGCCTTTCCTTTTAAAGAATTCATTTCTGAAGTACAGTATATACAGTAACTCCTATTCATCCACAAAGAACCATATTCCGATTTAAAAAATAGCAAATGCTTAAAACTTGAGCTGGGCTCCTTGTTTGTTCATGTCCATCTCCACACAGTATTCCTGGTAGTACTATGGATGTGGCTTTTCACTATTTTCTTCATTTATTTTTCAAGTTTCAATCCAGACGTCAAGCCTGACTTTTCCTAGCAATCTCTCAGCTGAGTATTCATAAGAACTGACTGTTTTTCAAAATAAGGCAAAGTTGATTATGTCCTTCCTAGCTGGGTGTTATTCACCATTAGCCATCACCACTTCCTCTCTGATTTACTATTTAATCACATCATATTTGGGGGAGTTTTTTGGACTATTTTTGATACACCAAAGAATTTTGAGGAATAGTACAGATTTTTCATCATGGTATTATACACAATCTTTTCTACTATAGATTTGCATGGTGTAATAGTTTTTGAGAAGCTTTGTACTTTTTTCCTGCATTGGATTGCAATGTATTGGTAAATATAGATGCCTTGTGTGATACTAAAGTTCTCCCAAAGTAATTTGTTTAAAAGTTTACTGAATATTATTAGTCATCTATAAAAGGTGACTTTGACTGATTTTAGTTAGGCTTAAATTCCTATTGCTTAATTTTTGATTCAGCTTCCTCACTTTCTTCCCATGAATTTCAGAGCTGAAGTTCGAAATTTCTACCGTATTCAAATTTCTATTGCTTATATATTTTGAAAGGTTTAAGGATTTGACCTGAGGCACTTTTTCAACAAGCATTTAAATGTTGGCAAAATGTTTAAGATACTTCAGATTATGTTTTTGAAGTGTTGATCATATCACTGCTTCACTGATGCAGTGAATGAAGGTAGAGGATATTTTAAAACCTTCACTTTGATTACAATACAAATTAGAATTACTTTAGGGTTATTTTTTAAAAAAATCATTGATCAATAATGAATACAATCATATATTTTTTAAATGAAACATGGAAGACATGATGAACTAGAATAGCATAACAGATTTTATTTATTTATATTCTACATTTATTATTTTTATAAATAAATCAAGGCAGAACACTTATCTAATATGCCTTCCTCCTCCTATTTTCCCCACAACAACCCTGTGAGGTGAGTTGGGCTGAGAGTGAGTGACTGGTCCAAAGTCAGCCAGCCTGCTTTCATGCCTAAGGCAGGACTAGAACTCAAGAGTCTCAGAAAACTCTGAAGACTTAAAAACAAGGCAATCTTCTAATTTAAAAACATATTCTTACAAAGGAATAACATTAAAACAGAGGGGCTGTTTTACTGATCTCTTTGAAACAATACTATTAACAGTATAATAAGTTTGAAGCAGTGACATACTTTAGAACACCTGATTTCCTAATAAAGGGCCAGAAAATAATGATAGAATTCCACAGAAGTACAGTAGATGGAAAGATCCTTTCATAGCTATAGAATGAGAGACCAACTAAGAATGACCCATTAATCGCTGATTATTACAAACATAAGCATGGTTTTTCTAGCAGCACTATTGAAACACTTCATTTGATCACACAAAACTCATGGTACTCAAATTGGCCACCGCTAATCATCCCGAAACATGTTTAAAACAGATACAAAAATTGTCTCACAGAAGTCCTCTGAAGTTCAAATCAGGTATGGATTATTATTCCACAATATCACCTGTGTTTGCAAGACCCCAGTTCCATGATGTCAAAATCTGTCCTGAACAGATGATACCATTACATTTTCCAGTGCCATACAATTTTAGTTATTTTTTTAAGCAGTAAATAAGATCTTTCTCCAGGTTTATTCAGTTCAGATATCCTGCTGTTGTTTTCCTTGGGTTCTCCATGGAATCTTTTCATTTTACCTCAAACTCATCTTGCCAAGTGTGCAATTTCCTAGGGCTTACTACAGCCAGGCTGCAAAATGTGGGTGACTAGATAGCAGTTAAGAATTACAGTTTTCTATAACTCTGGCAGACTTAATTTATTTCCACAAATTCTCTAAAAAGGAGCCTTCTGGGAAGATGGGAAGCCGTCACCTATTGTGAAATACAGCTGATGAGTAAAATAAAAAAGTGAAAAGAGGGTAAATGATTTTTTATTCTTTCTATCCAAATCACTCCAGTTCATGCTATGTTTTTTGAAAAATAAAAATATATTCATCTAGTCTTTACAGTTTCTGGAACAAATCAAAATGCTTCTATCTACAAAATATAAGTATCCCTGCTATGCAATCAAATTGAGAGTGTATCTGAGGAATAGATTTTCCCAATATAATAGCTATTTCCATGTTATTTAACTAAATAAACTTCCAGGATACTTTATACAGCTATAGAGCTGGGGGAAAAAGTCCAGGGGTTTTTGTTACAATCACCTGCAAGCTGTACTTCTCTTCCAAAGCACTATTCTTGCTGTATTTCCTGCAATCCTGCAGATGGTACCCTGTAAGTATATCTCTGTCCTAGGTAAATTAAGTGATGCTGCGAATGTTCTTCCATGGTGCCTGGAGGTTATAACAATCTGTATGAGAAATAAACCCTGATGGAATGGCTGGGGATATGGGGGGTTGTGTATCGAGGGATCTACCATTTTGGATGGGGTTCCATTTCCAGCCAGACATGGTGTGTAACCTAGAGGTCCTCTTGGACTCACAACTCCTGTTTAATGAGCAGTTGGCAGTCATGGTTATAAGAGATTTGCACAACTTTGTGTTATGCACTAGTTGTACTCCTTCCTTGATCGAGAGACCCTTCATTCAGCCACTCATGCCCTGGTCATTTTCTGTATTGAGCACTGCAATGCACTCCACATGGAGCCACCCTTGAAGACTATTCAGAAACTACAGCTGATGCAGAATGTGACTGCATGAATAGTTTTGGATGTTGCAAGAACTGTACATGTAGCAACTCTGTTGTGTGAGCTGTAATGAGTGCCAGTTTGGTTCCAGGTCCAATTCAAGGTATTGGTTATCATCTTTAAAGTCCTTCATGGCATGGGGCCAGGTTAACTTAGGAACCATCTCATCCCAATTGCAGTGATCCATCCCACCTGATCAGGCAGGGAGGGTGTGTTATCATCAGTTAGAGAATTTTAACTAGTGGAGTCTAGGAAGGGAGTCTTCTCTGTTGATGCCCTGGTGCTATAGAACATTTTGCCTCCAGAAATGTTTGAAGAGCTGGCTCTGCCAGCTGTCATGGAGATCAAAGAGCAGCATGCAACTCTGGGTGGTTAATGGCATGAGGGTGCTCCTTCTGCCCTTAAACTTATTTTTAATTCTGTTTTTAACTCTGTATTAAATTTTATTTCTTTATAATTTTATAGTTTTTTACTGGTAAACCACCCAGAGTCACCTAGATAGAGGTGGTTAGTGTCTAAATTTAATTAAATAAATAAATCTCTTCCCCCAATTGCAATTCATGCTAATGTATTGTTTTATGACTGATAGTAAGTTATCAACTAATACATAAAATTAGTCCAAGTTACTATATGCTGACCCCCATGATGAATTTACTCTACTATACCATGTTTTTTATCAGTTCCTATAAATTCTGTTTCCATGAAACTTTGGGGCAAACACAGCGTGAAGAACTGCTCATTGCTTCTCAAGTCCATGTGCATCCTTCCGCTTGTTTCCCAATAGTTAAGGCAGTTCAAGGATGGCGTGAGATGCTCTGCTGCAGAAGTGCTGATTACCCTAATATCTTGCATCAGGAAGTTGTGTTCCATCAATATAGGATGCACTGATGTATATCAAGGAGGTCGCCTAGCAACCTTCTTGCTCCAATTGGTTCTGTCTTCAGTTTTAGTTGCTGACCTCTTTGCCTATCTCTCAGTCCTCATTTTCCTGCAAGTGAACATTTAAAAAGAAAAAAAAAGATTAGGAGACTGGTCAACCTAGAGAGGTTGAAGTCTTTGAAATTGGTAAGTTCATTGCTTAACACACTTTGGCTTTCGTATTTTTGCAGCCCAACTGTCAAGGGCCTTGCCTAGAAGTTGGTGCTTCCAGAAAAGCCCTGGCTCCTTGTTTTCTCTTCACACTCATGGTAGCTTATGGCTCCCACATGGCTAAACTCTTTTTCTCTAAAACTGTTTTTGTGCTAGCTGTACAAAACTTATAAACCACTAGAGAACAGCCAAGCACAAAAATCTAACTCCTTGCTGCCACCTAAAATGATCAAACAGTTGAATCATAATTTCAAGTATTTTTTAAAAAAGTGGAAGAAACAGTAGGACAGGAAAAAATAAGAAATGCAGTACATTATTGAATAATTGGAGCACTTCATGTGCCTGGATGATATTGGATGGATTTGAAATTTCAGCTGAGGGGATCTACACTCACAGCAAAATGTTGCAAGATGCTGAATAGACAACAACACGACGCTGATGTCCTACAAGTCAAATGATTCAGGATGGCACGATTTCCTATCAGCTCTGGGACAGAAGGACAATAGAGCAAAGCAGCTTATTGGACGTGGCCTCCTCTCTATATCACTCCTTCCTCTGTATTTCAGACATTATTATGATGCCTAGCCTTGCTTTAAGATCTTCATTAACCCGCTGCCATGAAATCCACACTTGCTATTTAGATTCATTGATATCCTCTAGGAGAATTACTGATTATTCCCTCTATTCTGGCTCAGTCATACCAGCTCACAGTTTCTCTCTTAGGAAACATTAATCCCAGTTCTGGCAACAGTGCTATTAAATAGACTATAGTACTGAGGAGCCAGCAGAAGTGAAGGATTTTATTTTCTCTGCTTTACTGAGAGAATTAAAGACTTAAAAGTATATTTATGACACCTAATTTATTTACAAGTTTCCTTTTTATGAAACTCAAGGTCCAAAATTTATAATAGAAATGTCATTAAAATCCACTGAGAAACTGTAATATCAATCACTTAAAATTCTAATACAAATATCAATATTGGGCAAGGGAGACTTTTGAAGAGCTTCTTTTGTTTGGAGAGATTTTTTTATTACCCTAGTTTGTTTTGTTGATAATAGTTTAAATAAATTTTTAAATGTACCTTATCTTAAATGCACATTATACCCAAAGGGCAAGACATTTTCCTGGATGATGGGCATATTTCTTTAAAAAAAAGGGGGGGGGGCTGCCATGCATACACCTGTCTGTCCCAAAGACAGGCGCTATATCCTAATTAGCCATAGCATATCCATTGGTATAAAAATAAAAACAACCTAGAAGCTAGCAGTTTCCAACATCAGTCCCGTTGTTCTTGCTTTTACGAAAATAGGGTCAGATGAGCTAAGAGACAGGCAATTTGGGGAGTTCCCTCTCTGTTGCTGTTTCTACCTACTCCATTGGGCCCAAAAGGAAGAATATGCTCCAGGCTGTAGTCTCAAATTTAGATGTTGAAAGATTACTCGAACCAACATGATTTTTGCTAACGTATTGTGATTGTTTATTCTCAGATGCCAGTCTATGCTTCCCTTCCCTCAACGTTTTCATTTACTGTTTATATTTGTATCTGAGATTTTAGCTGCCCAGAGTTGCTACTGAAAGGTGGGTGCTTGTAGAACTTGAACTAAATTATATAAATAAATAAACTGGCAGTGGAAGTGTCTGCAGCCAGTAGGCTGCCTATCCTGATGTAAGAAATATTACATATGTATTTCAGAATAGCAATGACCATAAACCATCAAATTATCATCAGGTATTTTCTTTCCGTAAGATTGACAGGAACAACTACACGGTTTTAAATTTCCAACAATACTGTCAAATCATTTTTATTGTATTACTGGGTCCTGCATGCCAAAATAAATATATAGTGCATGTTCCAAATATCAGTGGTCCATTTTGCTTTCCATTGAAATCAGCCACACACTATTTTACTAGTGATGAAACCACAGATCAGTCTAAGAACCACCATGGAGACTCAACATAGAGGCTTTTCTGAACCACTCTAGTTGACACCTAACTAGATATAATTGACCAAAGAGATATTTACCTTTGTTTTAAAACACTGCTTGGTTTAATAATCTTAACTATTAATTATAGGGGATAGCTTTTATTTTTGTATCTACTGTTTTAGATTTATCACCTGGGTAACAACTGTACTAGCATAATAATAGAGGAGGGAATGTTGTATTCTGTGATTTATTTTGCTAGATGTTAGTATACTTTTGTATTTACTTGATTCACTCAGTTTTTGCTTGTTTTATTCTTTTAAATTTTGCTGGACTGAATAAATATTATTGACTGATTGATCCTCTTGTTGACACACAAAACATTTCCACCAAAGATTCCGCATTTTTTGCAGGGAAGTGCCTAAGCATCAATACACATATGGAGATGTGTGTTTTGTCAGCTGGAAGCAGCTTACAAAACAGCTGGTAGCCCTGGAAAAAGACAGATGTTTTAATGATGTGAAGAAAGTTGCTGGGTACCCAGACCCGCACGTTGTGAAGTGTCACTTTCAAAGCATTGGCACATAACTAAGCATTGGCATATAACTAAGCATTAATGAAAGAGGAGTCCTTACGTTCAGAGAAGAGTTTAGCAGGAAAATATTTCACTTAAGTCTAAACACCTTAAATTCTGCAAAGACTCTGAAAAATGAAAATTGGTCAGAGACAACTTGGAAAACAAAATAAAATTAGAGGATCTACTACTATGCATGTTTCTTCATGAAAAATGAGGTTTCACCATGCAGTGACTATGTAGGTCAATCTACATAGGATTCAACATCTTTTTAAGCTATCAGCACTCAAGTTTTAGGGAAAGAATTGTGTTTCTTTACACAGAGTACTGTTTGCTTGCTAAGAATTAAATACCAGAAGATTACATCATAGAATCAGGATAACATAGGAACCCCCCTTGTGGGATTTTTTTAACAGGCTCATGACACATTGAAGTAGAAATATTTCTGCAAAGTTAAAGTTTGTTACAGTAAAATGTAGATTTCTACTTTATTTCCCCTAGGTTCTTTTCAACAGCCTTCTCTCTTTCCTTCTTTTACAACCTAGGTTTCAAAGTTCCTCATACCTCTCCTTCCTATTATCCTAATAATATTTGTTTAATCTTACCAGGAACTCTTTCAGCATGGCTAGATTTCAAATACTGCTCTGCTTAAAAACAGATGGCAAAATTCATTTCCTATCTAAATGGGGGTGGGGGTGGGGTTAAAGACAATAAACAGTGATAAAATTGAAACAGAAATACAACAAAATCATACCAGGAATAATGCTTCCCAGTCAAAGAGATTTTCAGCTCAGCTTAACTAGCAAAATCAAGAAAGCTATTAGAAAAAATACTGCTTTTTTCTTTCAAAACAAAGTAAGGAAAGGAAAACAGACCAGTACAAAGGGAGAAAAATAAACAAGAAAACAGAAATGGGCAAATGTAATAACCACTGAAATTTTATTACTAATGACAAGAAAAACATTGAGTACATTAATTAATAGAATTTAAAATACAAAAAGAGAAGGGTTGCCCGAATATAAATATTCAGGAGAGCAGTACTAGAAAGTAATCCCATAAAATTCCCATGTCTGTAAATCTTTAATAGGGTGAAACAGTGCCTCATATCATTTTCAACCACAAAATATATCAAATGAGCTAACTTACAGAATGTGTCCAAAATCCAGTGAAGAAGCCACCTGGATTTTGGGATGATGCTATTCCAGAGAAACTTGTATAATAAAACAGTCATACATACTGTATATTTAAAGAAAAATGTGGTTGCCTTCAATAGGTATTTCTGTAGACGAATATGACCAGACACCTAGCTATTGTCAGCCTTTGAAGCTGTGAATTCGAGGCCTCTGCAGGCTGCCACATAATTGGAGATGAGAATTAGAAAGGGAGTACTTTCTCATGTAGTTAGTAGGGTATATAGTTAAAACATTATAATCTTAAAGAATGTGTCAAGAATGTCAAGGCCATTCCGTGCGGTGCCTGGAAGAGACGTACAGAGATGGACGATGGCATGTTGGGTATCTGACATGATTGGGAAATGTGATCTATGATGTACAAAAGAAGGTGGTTCTGAATTTCTCTTTTGGGTGGGGAAACACCTGGGACTTCAGATTCAGGTTTTTCCCAGATGTGCCAACATGGTTTCTTTAATAAACTCGAGTGCTGAGTGAGTTATTGGAACTTAGATGGAACGCTGACTGCTATAATAATGCTACCCTAAAAATAAAATAGTGTACATGAAATGTAAAGCATGCAGCAGCATTTCTCTATATCTTTGAACACTTTCATCTCTTTATTGCACAGTTCTCAGCAATTTTATTCTTTAGGATGAGTGTTATATCAATGTTGCTAATTCCTGGCTACTAAAAACTATTGAAAAACGGGAAGGAAAAATTATTTCCTCTATGTGATACTCTTTTTCTAAGATTATGACATGCGCAAGAGTTTGGGTAAGTGCAACCATCAATTCAATGCAACATTAGTGGCTCTTATATTACACTTCTATGTTTTAAAGCTCCAAACTATAAATATCTATTGAAGTGTAAAAAATAAAGTAAAATTACTTAAGCTGGACTTTTTTAAAATTCAACACCACCCCCCCTCAAAACCGGTGCTTCCATTTATTATGACAAAATTAAATTAAAAATTATTTCCTCAAAGGCAACGCTGTAAGCAGAACAAGGTTATGTGGCTTTTAGAATCTTTTGAGACTTGGCAACCTAGACATCTGAATAAATGCAGAATTGTTAAAAAAATTAAAAAATTGAACATCTTTGCTTGCCTGAAAGCACTGAGTGCAGCCTAATTCCTTTGAGCTGATTAAGTGTAAGCTGGCAAGCAACTATAGCATAGATAATTTTCCAGGTGGAATATCTAAGGTAGAATCAATTGTACAATATTTTCAAGCCAAAACATGCACTGAGAAGTATTTCCTTTTAGAACCATTTTTTAAATGCAAGTCAGTAGCTCTATCTATCTATCTATCTATCTATCTATCTATCTATCTATCTATCTATCTATCTATCTATCTATCTATCTAT
>JANHFL010002764.1:59160-85577 GCA_032468155.1 Oxyrhabdium leporinum | reverse complement strand
CACAAGAAGGAAGGAAGGAAGGAAGGAAGGAAGGAAGGAAGGAAGGAAGGAAGGAAGGAAGGAAGGAAGGAAGGAAGACGAAACTCTTCTTGTAGTAATATGTTTTGTAATTATTTTAAATCCATTTAATATCAAAACAAAATTTTATATTTTTTATCTATAACTTTCTTGCCCGATTTGCATGCATATATGTAATAAATGTATATAAATATACATAAATATTATTTTTTTCTGTTTAAATCATAAATGTAAGTTAGAGAAATAGAAAGTAATATTTTGGCTACTTTATTTATATCTCTTCAGCCAGACATAAAGAATCTGGAAGTATTCTTCAGTTTTATTTAACTTGTACTGCCTATTAAATATTTTATACAACATAAAGATAAACAGAGAAGCTAAATGTGTTTGAAAATGCTCAGTTAAATGTCTATAAATATTGTGAGAGGATACATAACTCACAAAACGTTTGTGATTTTGAGAAGCTATGCTGACATTTTTTAGGTTCTGAACTGATAATTAATCTTTTAGAAGTGTTAATAGCAACCTTTCTTTCAGTACTACCACTTTTCTAACCCCAGTTCTGTAGTTATAACTTGTTAACCAAACAACTATAGAAAAGAATGAGTAATTATGCTGCCTAGAAATTTTTAAAAGGCAACCGGACTTCCTTGATTTTTTCCTTGAAAACATCTCACCTCTCATCCAAGAAGCTCTTCAGTTCTGGCCAGAAATGAAGAAGCTTCTTGGATGAGAAGCGAAATATTTTTAAAGGAAAAACAGAAATAACAGCTTCCAGTGATGGAGCAGCCACAACTTCTGAAGAAAGATGTTCCACTGATTAATTGTTCTCACTATTAAGAAATTTCTCCTTCGTTCTACATTGCTTCTCTCCTTGATTAGTTCCTATCCATTGTTTCTTGTCTTGCCTTCTGGTGCTTCAAAAAATAGGTTGACCCCCTCTTTTTTGTGGCAGCCCCTCAAATATTGGAACACTGCTATCATGTCACCTCTAGTCCTTCTTTTCACTAGATTAGACAACCCAATTCTTGCCATAGTTCTTGATGTTTTAGCCTCCTGACCTGTAGCCATTTTTGTTGTTCTTTTCTGTACTCTTTCCAGACTCCTAGCATATTTTTTTATAATAAACTGGATGCAGTATTCTAAGTGTGGTCTTACTAAGGCTTTATAAAGCGGCACTAGTACTTCTAGTGATCTTGATTCTATCCCTCTGTTAATGAAGCCTAGGATTGCACTGGCTTTTTTTGATTGCTGCTACAGACTGCTAGCTCATATTTAATTGATTGTCCACTAGGACTCCAAAATCCCTCTCACAGTTACTGCTATTGAGCCAGTGTAAAACCTTACTTTTCTCTATATTGTATTTCATTTTGTTAGAGTTTTTTTGTTAGTTAGGGCCCAGTGTTCAAGTCTGTCAAGATCCATTTGTATCTTCTAGGGTGTTGGCTACTCCTGCCAATTTAGTATCATCTGCAAATTTGATGAGTTCCCTTCTATTCCCTCATCTAAATCATTTATGAAGATACTGAAGAGTACTGAGCCTAAAACAGAAACTTGGGGTACTCCTCTGCTTACTTCTCTCCATATAGATGTAGCTCCATTAAGGACTACACACTGAGGGTAGTTTGTCATCCATTTACAAATCCTTCTGGTGATGATGATGTTTATGCCATATTTTTCTAGCTTACCAAAAGTAGGTTGTGGTCTACTTTGTAAAATGCCTTACTGAAATCCAAGTATATGCATTTCTCTGGTCCACTAATTTAGTTACTTTGTCAAAGAATGAAATAAGATTTATGTGATGACTCTCCCAAACGCTTCCCCAGATACCTCTCCAGATGTCAGTTCAGAGGAGGATGAAACAGTTCCGGGCATGTCAGGAGGAGAGTTGGTCAATGGCTCTGAGCAGTGATCTGAGAAGGATTTGTTTGAAGCACAGCTGCAGCAGGATAACCCTGGGGCTTCAGGTCGGGAAAGCATGCAGGTGCAGCCATATCAAGTCTGCACCTGATCTGAGAACAGGTAAGAGAGAGAAAAAGCAGAGGCAGTGAAGGTCAGCCTGATTACTCATGAGGGGGTAGCCTTGCCCCTCTTGATGGACTGCACCAAAAGGTGGCTATTTAGCACAGCAGAGAGATGAAGATGACATTGGGAATAATGTGTTCATTTTTTAGCTGAGTGTTTCCTGATAGTTGTGATCCTTGCCTTTATTTGGATTGACACAGTGTCTTGATTTGGACCATGCTTTGTGAACTCTGGACTTTTCTTGCCTCATGAACCATCTTGTATTGTGGATTTAATTTTGCCTGGTGGGTTTATCTTGTTTGGGAAACTTTCAAGTGCCTTGTGGACTCATTGACAGTTACTCTGTGGAATAGCATTGATCTGCTTTTGGCTGGACTTAATGGGACAGTTCTGGATTTTTGGTGAAGGGAATTGCTGGGGAATATTAATAAATCAATTAAATCATTGGTGTGCGAGGGAACAGCACAATTTATTTGGCATGATCTCTTTTTGACAAACCCATGTTGGGTTTTGGCTATAACTTTGCTTGCTTCTAGGTGTTAGCAGGTCTGTTACTTGGTTATCTTTTACAGGATCTTCCCAGGTACTGAGGTCAGGCTGATTGGTCTGTAGTTCCCTGATCTGTTTTTTCCCTTTTTTTTGAAGATGGGAACCACATCAGCTCTTCTCTCGTCCTATGGTAGTTCCCCGGTGCATCAGGATCTTTGAAAGATATGGTTCAAAGGTTCTGAGGTCAAGTCTGCCAGCTCCTCCAGAACTCTGGGATGTAATCCATCAGATCCCAGTGATTTGAACTCATCTAGAGCGCACAGATGTTCTCTTACCATTTTCTTGTTTATTTTAATTTGTATTCCTAGTGTCAGCCTTGGGAGCCATGTTTGTGAAGGGCTCTGCGGCTGCCACATCTACTGCCTGGGAAAACGGGAGGGGGAAGTTTCACACATACTTATGGGGGTATTAGACACAACAAAATTCTTCCCAGGAGAGTCAAGGACATGTCAGTCTGCATCTGGAAGAGGAGTGCCAGAGGAGTGCCAGGAGGAAGGCATAAGTTTGACCTAGAGGAGGATTGGGCCATGTGACCATTGAGTATGGCCGAGAGGTGGATCCTTGGATTTCTTTTGGGAGGGGAAAAACCTGGGACTTCAGATTCAGGGTTTTCCCAGATGTACTAGCATGGTTTCTCTAATAAATTCCTACTTGGATCTAATCATGTCTGAGTGCTGAATGGACGAACAGAACTTTGATGGAACCCTGAAACCTAGTCTGTCTTTATGGCTATGTTTTGGTAGGTTGAAAGATGCATTTAAACTTCATAGAAGCTCAAACAAAACACTCTTCAAGTTGTGAAAGAAGACACATCTTTTGCAAGGGTCTGCATGCACAACGACTTCACTTTAGGTTTTTCTTCTCCCTATACAGTGTCTATGCTTAAAGAATTATATTTAGCACCCTGTTTTTACTGATCTCAGTTCTAAGTGCTAGTTGTCACTTTAAAATCTGTAAACATGCCCCAAATACATTTTCTTATTTTGTAATGTTGTTCTTGTGATAAAATTGAATTTGTTTTTAATAAAGTTATGTTCAGCCCCTTGCACTTTTTTGTTGATTTTGTATTTTTAAAAAAGCACTAAGAAGAAAGCTGCAAGAATAGACAACTACTGGCTTTCGTCAACTCTTAATTTCTAAATTATAATTGTAACATGTCAGTTTTAATGTTTATGTGCTAGCCACAGAACTTGAGGGAAAGGAAACTAATTCTCATATCACTGTGGGACTTTAGAAGAAGCAAGCACAGCATTAGTGCAATATGAGAGAAACTCTTCCTATTCTCAAAATCCTAAACATACAAAAGGCATCATAAGAATCCTCATGTCATCTGCTTCATTATCCAATTTCCCAAGCGTGTTTCATTTTGTTGACTTGTTCCCAAAACTTTATGTGATGTAAGTCTCTTGCTGTAGTTAATGAGAACTCACAGAAGGGGACTTGTGCACTGCTAGGCAAATAGTCAGCACTTTTCCATGAATAAATTAGTGGATTAAGTATAGGTTGGTGCAAATAAATCAGAATGCCTCATGTCACTGAAGAGTAATATTGAATCAAGTTAACAACTACTTATTTTAATAAGGTACTTGAATACTTGATTGGTTGTGAGAGAGAACCGCACATGTCTCTATGAAGATACTAGAATACGTTCAATTACATAATGCAGAGGAGGAGGAGGAGGAGGCATGGTAATCCAGTATATCAGCACCAGGCTAGGAAAACTGTCCTACACTAAAACTATTATTGATATTTCTGTTTTTACTAAAAAAAAATTCTACTCTCTCTTTCCCAAGATTTGAGGCAGTCTACAGATGGTCTTATACTGCTTCTTTTGAATCATGGCACTCAGCAAGGGGATCAAAAATGCAAGATGGCAGGCACAGTGCCACATTGAACCCACTCATTCGCCACCGCCTTGAAGGTTTTGACATACACACATACATAAACAGCACTATTCAGAATCTGGTGCCAGATTAACTATTCTTCATAAAGGAAGTAATTTCTGAAAATTGCTTTGTGCACATGAAAGCTAAGTATAAAAAGAAAGGCTACAGAACAGTACATTCTGATCTAGGAATGATTCTTCATTAGCAGTTTGTCACAAGTTAATGTAAGGCTTTCTAAAAGTTAACAGGTTTTTTTAATGTTTAAAAAAGGAAAAATATCAAAACAGTGAAACTTTAGACTAGTTTCATTTCTACTTTTTCTTTTCTCCACCAACCTCTTTCAAAACTGAACTTGGTTGAAGGGCAGACACTTTTCCGAGCAGTGGCAGCCAAAAGAGCAACGATCCAAATATATAGCAGGCCTGAGCAGCATATGGACTACCAAGCATCTTTTAAAAAGTAACAACTTCAATGCCGCTACCATTCAACTAAGCACAAAACAGCTGATCAGCCTGCCAGGTATCCTTTGTGGCCTGCAATTATTTTTAACTTAGCAGTATGGCCTTTCCCCACTATAAGTTGTCCAAGCTTGGTATACAGGCTGGACTTACTCTCTGAAACATGCACTAGCATTCAATAACCACCTAATTAATGTCTGTTTCAAGTTGTAAATAAGAAAAAGATAAATAGTTCAACCTAATTATTCACCATCAGGTTGCATAGTAAAAGTGGTGGCTATAATCAACTCTGACCCACACAAAAGAGGAAATAAAGAAATCATTAGTAGAATTGCATAGGGAAAGAGTCGGAAGAAAAAATCGTGATGTTTTCCAATGTAAAAGCAGAATGTAAAAACATAAGTTTTATAGAAAATTTTGGCTTTACATTTCTCTTTTAAAATAGTTTGTTAAAAGTAGGCTTGGCAAATGTTTCCTTCCAGGATGCTTATTCATTTTTTACAATCCAGTTTACAGCTCTAAAATTTGCTGGCACTAATATACAAGTGTTAATCTGGTACAACAGGTTTTCTGGAATCACCTAAATTGGCTGTGATTACTTTCTATTGAAAATAACGGTTAAATAATTTTTTGAGTTGAGTTTGACTCCTGGTTATTTCTTGGCTCAATTTGACTTTTTTCCCCCTGATAACGATATGTAAGTGGTTTACCATTGCCTCTTCTAGAATTGTTTTTTACTCCTCAGTATAGCCTACAATCTAGGGATGTCCTAGTGGTGTATAATCCAAGAAATAATCATGTCTCTCACTGCTTAGTTTGTTTTCAATATCAGCCTAGGTTGGTTAGGTACTGCCAGTTACTGTGACATGGTTAATGTTATATAATCAGAACACAAGAAAGTTGTTCTTCAATTACTTTCTAAATTGAATCAATATCTGTGACTCAATATGTTGAGCATGCCAACAAAAACTACTCGCTCTTGTTTGCTCTGTAACTACTAGATCTTACTTCAGACCATCAGATAAGGGCTGTTCATCTGCTATTTCAGGAAAAACAGAGTGAAGCAAAAGGAACAATATTAAAAGAAATTAAGAAAACATATTCATCCTTTGTACTAATCTTTAATCTCATAAATATCATGGGATACACCTCATAAATTTAAATCCTATCAATAAAAGAGTATGGTATAGTTGCTGAGATGTTGAAATACCACTGGAAAAAAATCAGGTTCAAATCTAATGTGAAGACCACATGTGAAGTTCTAATTAAACTGACTTATTTTTTATGCCTATGCACAGGAATCTACTCAACTAATAGTTAGCGCCATTTTGGCACTAGATAAGGATTAAGGGAATTCAAGACAGGTTGCACTTAGTTCATTTGTGGTTACATAGAGACTCTTTTGACTCCGCCCCCAGGTTCTGCCACTGCTGCTCCTACATCTGTCAGCGATGAAAACCAAATGCTCTTAGCTCATTCTCACCAAATGCTCTTAGATCACAAGATTGTTGTTTTCAGAGAAATTAACAGAGAGCTATGTGCATCACATTATGCTCTAGAGAGAAGGCAGGATGTAAGTTTTATAAATAAACATTAAATAAAAAAAGAAGCTTGCTAGGCCTACTTGTAAATATTAAATAGTGATACAAACAATATTCTATTTAAGTGAAAACTGATAGGCCAGGAAAGATGAAAAATAGTGTAAATATACACTTCTGAACACTGATTTTGCTAGAAGATTATGGATCTCAAGGCCAAGAAAGCGTGGGTGGGGTATGGGTACCATGGGCAGGCTCTTCCCATGCTACAGGTGCGGGAGTGCCACTAGGGAGCAAGGGGGAAGGTGACTGCCATGGGCAGGTGCTAGGGAACATGAATGGATTCCACAGGTAGGTGCACCATGGGTGGGGCAGCAGAGTTGGTGGTCATAAATGCAGGCCAGCCTGAATTTTGATCATGTAACCTCTGGAGTGCTGCAATGGCCAGAGCTTCCAAGGAATGGTTTTAAATTATTATTTTTTCTTTACTGTTGTAACTCTGGTCGCTGAATGAATGGACATAACCCAATGACTACCTGTATAGTATCTAAGTTTCCTATGCATGCTTCATCTGTACATTTACCAGTATGATTAATAAAATATTTAAACTATCCATTTCATTAGTGAAGTTCACACATTTGTAATGTAAACCAGGTCACTCCTTTATTTAGATTATGTGACAAACTATATTTTAATACAATTACAATACTGAAATTTTGATTAACAAACAGTAGAATTATGTAATTTTGATTAACAAACAGTAGAATTATGTAATTTGAGGGATTATTTGAGGGTATATATGCTGGCACTCTACTATAATTTAAAATAGAAATCCAGATCATTGGTTAGCCTACATAAATTCAAATAATGTTTCTTCCCAATTCGCCTTTTCAGTCTATAGCTACCATGTTTCCCCAAAAATAAGACTGGGTCTTATATTAATTTTTGCTCCAAAAGATGCATTACAGCTTATTTTCTGGTTACGTCTTCTTTTTGGGAAATATAGTACTAAATGCGTTCGTCTGTCTGACGATCTTAACCGGAGCTTATTTTGGGGGTAGGGTTTATATTACGAGCATCCTGAAAAAATCATGCTAGGGCTTCTTTTCTGGTTGGGTCTTATTATTGGAGAAACATGATATATGAGTTTTTGAGCTGATGAGGTACTCTCTAAAGTCAGAACATTCTTTCTCTTTCCAAAGATTTCCTTGTTCTGTTGTAATGTTAATTAACTTATTAACAGAAAAAAACTACGTTCATCAAATTTAAACATAAGAAATGTGGAACAGAGCTTGCACTGTGATAGCACCCTACTTTCTTCATGTACCTCTACCCATCCTCATGGATATCTCTGTACAATATACCCAAGCTCTTTTATGTAATTGCAGAATGCAAGATACAGAAGAAGGCAGTCATGCAGTTCCTGATTTTACTACTGCAGTGTGCTATACATGAGGCTGCCCTTACTGAACATCCAGAAGCTTCAACTACCTCAGAATTACTGTCTGTGCAGTGGCACAGACAGTAATAAGCACTTCTCGTAATGTCTTTTTATTTCCACCGCTGCTACATGAGTTGCATTGGTTATCAGTTAGCTTCCAGGTGTAATTCAATGATACTGGTCATTACCTATAAAGAATTTTAAGGTATATATACTTAGGCAAAGTGGGTCTGCAGCAGATCCACTTAAATTAAACACTGTCATCAGATGGAACTGAGGAAGTGGTCTTTCTCTGGATTGGCATTGCCCCCAGAGTTACATATGGTACCCACCCTCTGAGAGTTCTGGAAAGCTTTTAAAACCTAGCTCTGCTTCCAAGCCTGGGATTAAAATTTTAGAGGAGTTCCTGTTATATGTGATTTTAATTATTGTTATGGGTGTTCTTGTCCCATCTATTATGATATGTGGCTGTTTTTAATTATTTTCAATTGTAAATATGATATTTTAAGCCACCCAAAGTCTTTGGAGTGGGGTAGTTACAGGTAGTTCTTGAGTTACAGCCACAATTGAGACCAGAATTTCCATTGCTAAGTGATGCACATTGAGCACAACTTCATGTGACAGCAATGCTTAGTGAAGGCAATCCCAGCACTCCCCATTACTGTCATTAATTGAATTCCACTTATTAAACCTGTCCCAATCTAGGTTTGATTCCAGGCTTGATTCCCAAACTAAGCCTTGGATTTCTGTGCTTTTGTCTATCCTGCCTATGGGTGGCCTGTCAAATGCTCAATTTTTGATCACATGGCTGCAGAAGCATTGCAACAGCAATAATTTTGGGACCAGTTGTAGATCCCTTTGTTCAGCACCACTGTATCTTTGAATAGTGATTGAACAAATGGTTGTAAGAGGAGGACTACCTGTATAACAAATCTAATGAGTAATTATTGTTTTTAAGTATCCAAAAAGGATCCCTGAACCTCTTTCTACATGACATTCTGCATTCCAAAGATAGAAGTTTAACCTAATTATATTTGCAATAGGCAAGGAGCCTTTTCTTAGAAATAAACCACAACAAAACAACAAATTATCTGCTATGAGCGGAAAAGATAAAAAACTTAACATGCATGCACAAACTCTTCACAAATCCTCAAGTTCTTTACACAAACTCAGATTCAAAAAACATAGAAATAGGGTATTTTCATTGTAACCCTTTCTGTTTTAGTGAGTAATTTAAAATCCATTTTTTTAAATTAATACAGCTAATACAAAGGATCCTGAGTATCTTATATTTCTGTCATACAAAAGGAAATTCAAAACCAAAGTAAACAACGTAACAGTTTATAACTACAATTATAATTACAGCAACAGTCTAGCACCGTGATGGTGAACCTATGGCACGTGTGCCAGAGGTGGTACGCAGAGTCCTCTTCTGGTTTCTGGCACACTGGCCAGCTGGTCTTTGTGGGTGCCGGAGGGCCGAAAAACGGCCTGAAAATGCCCCCAAAACAGGTCATTTTCCATGGCCCGAAAAGAGCTCAAAAAACCGCCTGAAGACGGCCAAAATACAAGCCATTTTTTGGGTCATTTTCAGGCCAAAAACAGCCTGAAAATGGCCCCAAAAATGGCCCCCAAACAGGCATGCACATATCGGCCAGCTGGTCTTCGGTTTTCTGGTGCTCCGGCATGCACACATGCACGCGCATGCACGTGCGTGCCAGTTTGGGCACTCGGTGCCAAAAAGGTTCGCCATCACTGGTCTAGCACCTAACCGATTGTTTGTTGCTGTTCAGCTGCTAAATTGTGTCACGACCCCATGGATAACAGCACACCAGGCCTCTGTCCTCCACTGTCCTCCACAGAATTTGCCCAGATTCATGTTCATTGCATCAGTGATAATATCTACCCATCTCATCCTCTCTCCTTTTGCCTTCAATCTTTTCCAACATCAAGTTGTTTTCCAATGAGTCTTCTCTTCTCATTCAGTTGTCAAAGTATTTGGCTTCAGCTTCAGTATCTGTCCTTCTAAAAACAATCAGGGTTTGTTTTCTTTAGGATTGACTGATTTGGTCTCTTGGCAGTCCAAGGGACTCTCAAGAGTCTTCCGCAACACCACAATTCAAAAGCAAACCCCTGATGAACCTTTCCTGGGTTCATTTTCAGGGAAAGGTATTCAGGTATTTATGCATATTATTACAAATTGATCGTAACTTTCAGGCATATTTAACCCAAATACATTCCAAAATTGCTGCTGTTGTATTTTGAATTTTGTTTGTTAACCTAGAAACTGTGCTCTCTTGTCTCACCATATCCCACAAAGAGTCAGTCTCTTTTGTAGATATTGCTGGCCTTGTTTCTTATATAAAATAAATTATGCCCCCAATGTTGTGTTATTTAAAACTTTTTCTTAATACAAAACATCCTCACCCTTATTTTCTTTTAAATGAATATACTGTATTTTATTGTTATCCCTCTTTATTCTTTTTTGTCAGTAATTTATTTTTCTTTAATCCTTTTCCCTTTCCTTTTGTAAACTTTAACAACAGCATATATTTTCATCAAATAATAGGTACAAAAGATGGATTTCTAGTGGGGTAAGAAGTTCTTCACTTTGAAAATGTTAATTTAGCATGTTGTGGCCAAGGTAGAATAGGAAGCTCCAGCTTCTAGAAATTATCAGAAATTTAAGCAACCCACTGCCATCAAACGTCACTGGGTTTTGTTTTGTTTTTGGTTGGGTTTTGTTTTTTTCCCAAAAACCAAGTTTTTTATTGGACACTTAGAAAGCTAGATCAGATGAAAATTGAATTATATTTTCATGTTTCCCATAGAACATTTTCATTTGCTTTGCTGACATGTTAGCTTGATATTTTAAGGGAACAACATAATGCCACTGGCCTTGGAAAAGGCATATGGAAGAAGAACAGAAAAAGCTTCTCCTGTATTTACCCCATGTCAGTCACCATGGTATTTAAGTACCTGTTGTACAGAAGAGAGCTGCTTTTCACAAGTACAGCATTGTTCATATGCAACATGCTTTTTTTTCAAGATTCGATTTTTGTTTGCTTGGAATATTTTAATTAAATGGAATACAATTTAAAACAGCATGGTCTGCTTGCACAACCAATTAAAAATGCTTTCAGCACAATCCAAGATTCCTATTTCACCTGAAGTTCATAATGAAATCATTGAGACAAGTTTATATCACATCCCATCTCCAAAAAATATTCATTTTGTATACCTGTTGAGGGCTGCTTCAAAAAAACCCTTATTTATTTAAATTTATGTAGCCACCCCATACACTTACAATGCACATCAATAAAAACAGTTAAAGACACACAATCCCACAAGCTGCCCAGTTTGTTAACAATTAAACAAATCAGCAGCTCTACAAACACATACCAACACCAGCCCTGAGATCAAATCCAGGTCTTAGGTATTTCTAGCACCCTTTGAGATAGGGCACTGTCCATATCTTTGAAGAGTTGAGTTCCAGAGTGTGGGTGCACAGATGACTTTAATAGAAGGTTTGGTAAAGGAAAAATACCAGCCTCCTAATAAGAATACTATACCTGATCTTAGCCAGAAGGTGAGAAATTGAAAGAAGTAAACTACAGCTGACTCTTAAGTGCCTGAAGATTCAGGGTTGGCTAAGCCAAGTATGCTCTGTTGAAAGGGCAGGTAATAGAGTTGGCAGATGCCAGAGACTAATAAATTGAAGCATTTGTAGCTCAGGGTTGAAATGAGAGGTCCTTGCTGCTCTCTGAGCTTGGCTGTTTTCTTGCAAATGTTCCATTAACCAAAGTAGGTAAGATCATCAGTGCTAGATATTTTATTACCCAAAGTAGGTAACTAGCAACCAAGCTCAGAGAGCACCAAGAACCTCTCAGATACCAGAGTTACAACAAGGAAGCCTGCTAAGAAAGTGCTTGCTGGAATTATCTTTATCAAGGCTTGTATAAGCAGACTCCCCCACCTGTCTGTGTGGCCCGCTGGGATCTGGCTGATTTGTCAGGCACTAAATAGAGCTGGTTCCTGAATTGGAATTCCTTGCAAGAAAAGGAAGGTGCCAAAAGTAGAGATTTGCCTGCTTGTGGAGACTGGGATGCTGGAATGAAGGAGAATAACAAGACTCAAACTGTGGCTGCCTGTTCCACTGTTGTTTTCCCCTTGTTTGATATTTTACTTTGAAATTTTACTTTTGAGTTCTTGGGGTGGACTGCTGACACTCCAAAGAGATTGCTTTTGTTTTCAAAACATTGAATGCTTAAGTGTCTGTGAAGAGTAAGTTGCAACAGGTTTTCTAGATTTTTTGTGTTTGTTTACTATTGTTCAGCTCCCTGTCTATCAAGACCATGCCACAGAAGGGGTCTGGAGTGTATCCAGTCTCCTAAATCATTGTCAATGGTAGGAAACAGTTGGAGATAGGCAGTCCCTTAGGTATCAAGGTCCTATTCCACAAACTACTTTATAGGTAATGACAGCATTTGAATTGCACTAGTAAGCTGACCGGCATCCTCACATAGCAGTGGTGACCTGTGGGCACCCATTAACACTTGCATCACTGCATTTTGTACCAGGTGTAGCTTCCAGCTGGTCTTCAGTGGCAGTCCCATATAAATTACACCATACTAAAATTCACAAGCAGGAAAATAGTTTAGGTTGCAGAAGGAAATCTCAGTAAAGAGAACAGATATTCTTTGAATAGCTTAGTTAAAGCATTGGAATAAAACAAATTACAGAATAATGCTAGTAATCCAGAGTTTTTTTTCTTTTTAAGTTTTGGGATGTTTGGATGGAGTGGTGGTTCCCTCTCAATTTCTTATGTCTATCCAAGGCCTAGCACACCAGTTATTTTTTGGTTTTTCAACAGGAAATCATCTCAGGACTAATAATGAATTTGTGAATTTCAGCAACACGCTCTTGGAATTGCAGATTGTATCATCTATTATTCATTCCATGATCTCCATACCATTTCCTCTCTGCTTCTCTTTTCCTTCAGGGATCCAATTCATGCTATTTGATGAAGACTCCTTGATTCACCTGGAAATGAGTGGAGCCTACGTGCGCTACAGAATGGGAAGATTACCCCAAATCTATTCCTTATCAAACTAACCTAAAACAGGTAGCCTTGGCAACCAGGCTATGAGATTAATATAAGAGTCATTAGTTTAGGCGTTTAGATTTGGCCACTAGTCTGACTGTAGAAAAGAATATTTTGGCAAAAGAATAAAATGTAAAATTTCATCCAGTTTTGAAGGTCATCTCTAGCAGCTGCTAGAATGTTATCTCTGTGAAGATGTTCAAGGCTACTTCATTTCATTGACACCTACAGCAAAAGACTCTCTATGCTTGCACACACAATTAGGAACTGTCTTCCAAACAACCTTGTGATATTTCCAAGGATGAGGTCTTTAAGCCTTCAGTAAGAGATACTTGATTTTTATTCTTCTTACTCTTCTACTTGGATCTAGTAAACATATATTGGCTATTCCTTCTATGCTTTACATAGCGCTATGATAGATAGTATTACTAGTTCATTATGTGTGTGTTAAATTGGGTTCTTTAAACTAATTTATTACTTATTTTAGTTGATTGTTTCTATGGATCACATGCTGCTCTGGATAATGGAAGGTTAAAGCTCTTTAAATAAATAACTCACTGGCAATCAGTGATAGGCAATTTAATCTTCATAGAAACATATTACCAGATTCCTACAAAAATTATAGCCATGTTGTTCATCAGAAGAAAATAAAAATCCATGCTTGCTTAATAACTTGATATCAGCTATAATAGCAAAAAAAATATAAAAAGTATACAGGTTGCCTTGTAACAGTTCATTTAGTAACTATTCAGTTACAATGGCACTGAAAAAAGTGACTTATGTGCGTTTTTCAGAGTTATGACCATTGCAGCATCCCCATAGCCACATGATCAAAATTTGGATGCTTGGCAAGTGGTTTATATTTATGATGGTTATAGTCATTTGATCCCCTTCTGTGTCCTTCTAACAAGAAAGTCAATTGGGAAGCCAGATTGACTTTACAACCATGTTACCAACTTAACAACTTCAATGTTTCACTTAACAAATGTGGCAAGACAAGTTGTAAAATGGAGCAAAACTCAACCAATGTTCCACTTAGCAACATAAATTTTGGGCTCAATTGTACTCATAGGTTGAGGACTACCTGAGCATTATCTATCTCCAGATAGTTTTCTCAACCAAGATGTTACAAAAAGTAGGGAAGAAGATCCCCAAAACTAGGTCAAATGCTACAGCCATATGCAGCTCAATATGTGTCAGAAACTGAGTCTAGAAAAAAGTGTCATTAATATTTAACTATACTGTCATGCCCCAGCATATAATTTGTGTATATACTGTTGTTGTTCTCTGGCCCTGTTGTTGTTCGCTGGCCCCATCTGGTGGCCGGGAGCCAAATACCAATCTGTATTGCTTGGAAGTTTTACCCATCAACCCTCACTCCCAAAAAAAGTACATGCTAGGAAGCCAGACTCCATTTCCTTTTGGAAGAAAACAGAAGCATCAGGAAGAATCCAGCCTAATCCATGGCACTGTTCATCTGAGGACAAAAATCCACATCCCATATACACAGCATTGCTGGTGAGATTTAGATTTATCTGTATTTGTTAATTGTTAAGCTCACCAGCAACACTGCTTATTTTGTATTTGACTTATTGTATGTATTTCTATTTTTCCCAGTTTCACCTATCCTGTTTTTTTAATAAAGCATCCAGATCTATGCACACAGTCTGTTTTATTGTAGAACAGGTGGGTTTAGCTGCATGTCAAGCTGCACACAAAGTAACATGTAGTGAAGACAAGAACATATACTCTATATTTTTCTGCCTTTTTCTCCCAAATCAATAAACACAAAAGCTATCTATCTCTACAACATTATCTTTGCAAATGACTAAACTGAGACAGAAGGAGCCAGGCAAGTTGATTTTTAAATTTTGGAAATACATTGGGGGGAGTTTGTTTGTTGTTGGTTTTTTTAAAAAATACATTAAACTTCTATCAGGAGGGCTCCTTGTTTTCTGTTAATTACACCACTGAGTTCTGGAGACAGGATGTAGTAGATAGCCACATATGAAATAATCTTGTGATAAGGACTTCTTAGGATATTTAATGATCTCTTAAGGAATCAAGCAGAGCTAGTTTAGTGAAAGACCAGAAAGCGAGAAGTGTGTTAAACTTAATTAAGGTAAACTAGAAATAGCACATAAACCTACAAGGCTAATTTATACTCGAGGACAGCATTTATTAATTTACATAGAATAGAATAACTTTATTGTCACTTTGAATGTATATTAATCGGCATACATTAACATGAAATTTTGTTGCATACAATTATCAAAGGGTTTTCACCTCCAATATACACTACATAATCATGACAGAATAAATACAAAATTATGCATATACCTGCATATATTATATGACATATAGAAACAACACGGTCTGCTTCGGGTGTACGGTATACATGTACATGGCAAGAAAAATAATCTTGCGAGTTTACCAGACAACATAGAGAACAAAACTGTTACAGAATCTGGTAGTCCTACTAGAAATACTTCGAAACCTCCTCCCAGAGGGGAGCAACAAACATGAAGGCAAGAACAACCACTGCACATTTCCAAGAGATATTTGGGCTTGCTCATTCCAGATGTTAACTTAGAACCAATGGTTAGTTTCTAACAATAACAGATGTTAAAGCTCTATCTGCTTTCTACCATGCAACATAAAGTCCCAGATATCAAGTGGCACCTAAATACATTTTGAAGAAAAGGGGTCTAACCAATTTGCAAATGAGACAGAGAATTCAAAAATGCATATTGTATATTGGTTCATTTCAATGAAGACCTATGCAACTCTGAAAGATGTCCATAATTTTTAAATTATACAAAGGAACAGAGGGTTAAATTATCAATGTTCCACATGCAATTCTTTCTCCACTTCTGGTATCTCAATCATTATCTATGCTTCTGAAAAGAACAAATAAAAATTTCAGTGTTGTTGTTCAGTGTTGTTGCAAAGATTATTTCCACCTACCCCATTGCACCAGATTTTTATTTGCATTATTTCAGAACAGGTTAATTGATTTGTACCAGTTCCTACTGGAAGAGGCTAAACACTTGCACCTACACAAACATAGGCATCCATTTATTCATGAAGAAAAATAACTACACTAATTGTGTGTGTGTGTGTGTATTGTTTATTTTATTCTATTATTTTACTTCTGTTTACACGCTTTTCATTTTTGTAAACTGCCTAGAGCAGGACTGTCAAACACATGACCCACGGGCCGGATGCATCATGTCCTGGCCACGCCCATGCCCGGTTTAGCAAAGGGGAAAAAGTCACAATATGTCACATGGACAGTCACTTAAATATGAGCGAGCAGTGTGCCAAAAAAAGCCACCACAGTTCTAGGCTGCATTAACAAAAGGATAAAATCAAGATCACATGAAGTGTTAATTCCACTTTATAATGCCTTGGTAAGACCACACTTGGAATACTGCATCCAGTTTTGGTCACCACAATGTAAAAACAATGTTGGCTCCCTAGAAAGAGTGCAGAGAAAAGCAACAAAAAGGATTAGGGGAATGGAGGCTAAAACATAAACAAATTTGCTGGGTTGTTGGGTATGTCTAATTTAATGAAAAGAAGGACTAGGGGTGACATGATAGCAGTGTTCCAGTATCTCAGAGGTTGCCACAAAGGAGAGGGAATCAAGCTATTCTGCAAAGCACCTGAAGGCAGGACAAGAACCAATGGATGGAAAATAATCAAGGAGAGAAGCAATCTAGAACTAAGGAAAACATTCCTGACAATTAGAATAATTAATCAGTGGAACAACTTGCTTTCAGAAGTTGTGAATGCTCCAACACTGGAATTTTTTAAGAAGCGATTGGAGAACCATTTATCTGAAATGGTATAGGGTTTCCTGCCTGAGCAGGAGGTTAGATTACAAGACCTCCAAGGTTCCTTCCAACTCTGTTATTATGTTCTAAAGATGCAGAATGAACAGAAAATAAATAAGCAAATAAAAAACCGTGTGTGTGTGTGCGCGCGCGCGCTGGATACTATCCAATCTATATTTTTAAGAGACTTATTTCAGTTGGAAAATTATTGTGGGTAGTTTCCAGATTATTTTGCATCCAAGTACACTTGCAGCCAATCCTTACTATACATCCAGACCACAGCAAGCAGAAGAATTATTTAATGGAAGTTGCAAAAAGTATACCTTGGAGTTTATTTACTATATCAGTGAACATCAAAGGAGTTGTGGCAAAATTGGACAACAGGCAGTCAAAAGCAGGGACAGAAAGAGATATTGCAAGAAGTAAAAGGGTGGAGAATTTAGTATCAACAATGTGCAATATATCTCCAACAATATATCCATCTCTCTCTCTCTCTCTCTCTCTCTCTCTCTCTCTCTAACACACACACACACACACACACACACACACACAATTAAATACCTTTCCGCCTCTCTAATTCACCTGCATGACTTAAATGTGTGTTGATTTCACTTGCAGCAAGTATTCAGGTACTTGTTCAGCTAAATTTTGCTGAGGATTTTTTAACTGACCATTTTCCACCATAATAGAAGTTGGATCCAGCTCCAGGAAAACATTTGTCAAGTCTTTAAAAAAATAATAATACTGGGATTCAGTAGGGACCAAGGTGAATTTTTAAAAATATATCTAAATATAGATCTCCCAAAAGATCATAAAGAGCGTATGGATTGTTGATTAACCGAAAGCTGTTCACCCTGGCAAAGAACCTACCTGACCTTGCATTTAAGCAACCATGACATTTTCTTCCTGGCTGGCTTTCACATTTTACTCTAGTGCTAGAAGGAAAGAGTAACATTTCAGTTTGGGAGCCAACATAGTGATGCCAAATTCAAGAAACACAGCTTCTGTCTCATATATAACTACTCTTTTTTATATTTTTTTGTAATTTTATATTGTTTATAATATTCTTCACTGTAACTGTATAAACCCTGTTGTATTTCACAGACCTGGAAAATCAAAAATTCTATTCATTGGTGCTATTAGACCAATGCTCAGAGATCACTAGATTTGCAAAATTATTTATAATTACTGAATTCTGCCTGAGCCTATTAGAACAAGCCCAACCTTTCTTATTGTTCATCCAGGTACGATGTTTTCCTTTCCTTTAACTGTTATTTGATTACTATACCTTTTCAATTATAGTTCTTTCTTATTTGATTTTTCTGAATAATCTAATATTTGATCAAAATAAATAAATTCACTGAAGGTGTCCATTGTTGACGTTGTCTAGGTTTTAATATAACTTTATAAAAACATATGTGTTTTCACATTCTTCTATCTGATTGTTGAACATATTGCTAAGTAATCATATTTTGTCCAAATTGTTCACTTAAGCAATTAAATTGTTTGCATTCCGATTATTTTTGTGACATGTTGCATCTTAATAATATGAAGCCAAAACTTTAGCAACCATTTCATTTTGTATAGCATTAAAGAAACATTTTATGCATATAAAGGTCTAGTATTTTAAATGGTGTTCAGTAAAGAATTATGCATACAGCCTCATTTAAGTTGAGTAGTTCAAGTTATTTCCCATAGTCCATGTTATAACAGAGAAGCTAACCATCACAAATTCCACAATTTCATTTCAAGGGAATTGATATGAAGAATATGGCAATGCATTACGTATCATTAGTATAAATTCATTCTTCCCCTAAATTTCTTGGGGGGGGGGGTTCAATATAATGAAGGCAGAAATATTTCAGAGAATAGTATGTTTAAAGAAGAAGCACATACACGCTAATACTCAAATATGTTTTCAAAGGTGATCTTATATACATGACAGTATCAAGACACTATTTTCCTTAAGAGTGTTAATAAAATGTTAAAAGGAAGATTCCAAAGCCAACTTGATTCATCCAGTATTTTTTTTTTTGCAAAGCAATAAAGCTTCATCCTCCTATATCTATCTGAATATCAGATTAATTGCAGTAATCAAATGATGACAATTTCTTTCAAAATAATGCAGCAATACTTTGAAAGGAATCAGCAATTACTTGTGAGAGATGATGGTTTGACATTACTAACAGCCTGCAATTTTAAGGCCCAGGGAATAATTTGCTCCTTTTTTATATCATGAGAGACAAAAAGGGAACAGAGCTACAGCAAATATAGTATAGGTTGGACTGCAGTCCTAACTATCCATTGAAGTTTGTGTCTGTCCTGTTTGATTGCAATGACAAACCAGTTAGTTACAGAGGTACAAATGACAGACTCAATAATCCCTCTGTAGAACTGTATCAGCAGTTCCTTGGGCAGTCTGAGCTTTCCGAGTTGGTGGAGGAAGAACATTCCTTGTTGTGCTTTTTTGATGAAGACCTGGTGCTTTTTTTGGTGGAAAAAAATATATATAAGACTGGGTCTTACTTTCAGGGAAACACTGTATTTATTTATTTACTAGTAAATGTAGATTTGTTAGGTGAAGTGATGAGAGCAAGGTCCTCTCTTTCTCAATCTGACAAAGGCACCTCCATGCCTTCCCCTCCAGCGTTTCCTTTGGTTTCTCCAGCTGTTGAAGATAGCAGCTGCTGCTCCAATCAGTATATCCACACAACTTCCCTCTGTGTTTGCAAGGACAGGAGAAACCGGAGGAGGAATATTCCTAGAAAGTTGTCTGATGTTCAGAAGCTCATCTTTGGTATTATGTAATCCGCAGTGAGTCACAGATTTTTTTTTTAAAAAAGTAAAAAACACTAGAGAGCATTTTACCAGCAGTTGCCATTCTTGAGACAAAAAAAAATTGAAATCTGAAATTAAGGTGGCACTAAAAAGATAACTTTGCATCAGATCCTCACATTTATGACCAGCACAGAATTCCCACAGCTGATCAAAATTTGGGCATTTTTCAGCTTGCAGGTATTTTTTATGTTCTTTTTATTGTTCTATTAGCTGCTGTAAATCACTTCTGCCTCTTCCACATGGAAGACACAGTAAGCTTTGGATAGTGAAGGAGAACTGATTTGACTTACATTTGTATTGAACTTTCACTACAGGGATTTCATATTTTATAAATTAAAGAAAAAAATCTGACTTTTTTTTTAAATTTTGATGAAAATCTCTCTTTTTTGCTTGGAAAACTAAATGTTTTTTGAGGCTAATTGTTTTTTTCTGTCCGAAAGGAGCTGTTTGTGACTGGCTTAAAGAGCTCCAGCTGTAAAAGTTTAATTACTGAAGTATTTTGGACTATATCCAAATAGTACATTGGAATCAACCTTGTCATGATAAAGATGTAAATATTTATAAATGTACAATTAAATAAAACCTGTTCTCTTCTACCTCACATTAATTTTGGGAAGTCTGATACAAGAAAACATGCTGGAGGATTGTGAACTGTGTATCTGTGGATTTGAAAGTTCAGTGTCTCTCAACACTTAGCAGTTTGTTTATGTATTGTGTATCTATTTTGCAATATTTAGTATGGAAAAAGTTATTTTATCCTTTTCCCATTATTTTCTGTTGTGGATTTATTTTGCTATAAGACATTGATCAGAAAAGGACTGCTTTTTTCAAGGAGCTGCAGAAAATGGGCACAAAACAGCCATTACATTTTTCTGGTGTCAGATGGGTCATTCCTCACATGACTTTTGGCTTCTTTCCTCTTCATCACTGAATTCAGCAGTCCTTAATGAGCTCATGCTCAAGTAGATCAATAAGGCATTCTGTGTAAAGAAATGTGCAACAGTGGAGAGGTTAGCATTTTTGTTCTAATTATAATAAAACAAAACACTAAACGGCATTCCAAATGATATCCTGGCATTCGGGTTCACGGTTGCTTCTGGCAAACTGTTGTTAATTGGCTTCTGTATCATGCCAGTCCCAGATGATCATGTGGATTACAGCTCAGCAACAGGCCAAACTATTCAACAAAAGCATTGGTGAGTTGAAAAAGTCCCCTAGAGCACACACAAGTCATAAACTGCAGTACCTGTGATAGAGAGTTGCGAAATTGTTCAGAGACCTCAAAGCGCAGAGAAATCCATCAATATCTAGTTGTAATGGTTTACAGAGGTCCAGATATTTCTTGCCTATTATGTTGAGATATAATGATATAATATAGTTTATCATCTGATTCACAAGCCTCAAGCCCATGCAATTTCTTGCTTCCCATTTCTCCAGCAGTATTCCCAATATTCAACTCAGAATCTTCAAGGGTTAGGAAATGGTTCTGCAGATCTCTTCATTTTGGTGGGTCTCCCAAAAGGAGATATGAATGGTTGTTTCTAAATTCAAAGAACAGAAATCAGAACAATACAAAGCTTCAGATATCTGCTATCCTTAGAAGACCTAGAAATACTTGGCAAGGAATGTGGGTCAGGGAAGAAGTCATAAAAGAACAAGAATACATAAAAAGGGAATGTTTTTGATTAGTGGGGACATAATATAATAAATAAGAAAACCACCATTTCAACACTTTATAACCTTAAAACAAAACATTTCCAAATAAATAGTATTTCTTTCATAAAGTCACAAATAGTGTGGTGTTTGTTTGTTTTTTAAAAAGGAGAGAAGAGTATTTTTTTAACATTTTGATTGTGCAGAACTCTGTAAGAACTAAAAGGCTAATTATCTCCTCTCATTCATAAAACTCATTCAGGTTATAGCCTGAATTGTTCTGCATCTCAAGCACAGTCAGATTGCCAGACTCCTAGTAGTTCTGCCAGGTCATTTCAAAAACTCCCCACAATGCCAGTTGCAAGCATGGAAACTATGAACGCCAGTTCTTTTCTCTATCTGCACTCAGATCCAAACAGCTCATCAAATTAAGTAGCCAACTTGAAGCCCAGCACCTCTGGCAAAAACATTTACAGGAAATAAATTATCATTATTTCATAGGAAAAGGAAGCTATACAAGTCCAAACTGTTGCATGTAGCTGTTGATATCACCCTGGGAGTTGATGACATGAAGGTTGCTCCCCCTGCCTTTCTAATATGTAATATTTGTATTGTAACTTTGCTCTTATTTCTGTTTTACCTCTGTTTTTTATTCATGCTTTTATACCAGTTTTTATATTTTTATTGTAAACTGCCCAGAGTAAGTTTAAAAAATACATAAATAAATACAAATAAATCAAATGCCTATGTATGTCCCAATACTGCTTCTTTTACTGAACAGAAATGAAGATATGATTGCTATGCTACATGAATTACAAAATTTCTAACATTATTCTTTCAATTACTATCCAAAGAA
The DNA here is from genome assembly GCA_032468155.1 of Oxyrhabdium leporinum. Classification (NCBI taxonomy): domain Eukaryota; kingdom Metazoa; phylum Chordata; class Lepidosauria; order Squamata; family Cyclocoridae; genus Oxyrhabdium; species Oxyrhabdium leporinum. The sequence continues at coordinate 63,372 of JANHFL010002764.1, read as the reverse complement.
GTAAAGATGATATATATTTAGTGCAATTCTCAAATCACTGAGGTTAAACTATGCTTGATTTGTATGCAATTTTCCACATAATCTATACTAAGTGTCTAATATAATGAAATACTTAACATTTGCTTTGGGTCTGATTTGAAATAAGCAAAAGAAGGAAACAAGCATATACCGAATAGGATTATCATATGTGAAAAACTCAAAAGATGACAAGATGGAAGTGAGGGAAAATATTTTTTTTCATTAACTCTAGCATTGCAAAATATAGACAAATTGACAGGTAAATCAAATATTTGTAGAACATTTACATTCTATATATTAAAGAGAATAATACAGAAAATAGAGAGCCTATTTCGTATAGTGGTTAGAAACCAGGTGACTGAATTCTAGTCCTGCCTTCAACATGCAGCCAGCTGGGTGACTTTGAGCCAGTCAAACTCTTTCAGCCCTAGGAAGGAGGCAATGACAAACCGATTCTGAAATCTTTCCAAGAAGAGTGCAGAACTTAATCCAGACAGTCACCAGTAGTCAAAATACTGTCTTGAAGTCATCCAGCATAAAATTGAAAAACCTGTAGAATGAATAATCAAGTTTGCTTTTCAACAGCAAAGTATTTGTGAATATTTTCACACCTCAAAGATTAAGTGAACTCTAGCCATGAAAGCTTTAATCAGATGTATAAAAAATCAGTGTCAGAAACAATGTACATTTTTTTCCCACGCAAATACTTTAAAAGGCAAGCATTAGGACAAAAAGCCATGCAATAGAAACAGAAGTTATAGGCATCTATATGCTAGCTTGTAGAGAGAATAAAAATGAAATGTTCATAAAAGCAGTTACTGTTTCTAACTATTTTGAGCCAATTTGACAAATGCTGATGGGGAATAAGAAGAGAATTTCCTCATTAAAACTCAACTAAAGAGAATCAAATTTAGTGATAAATGCTAAGTCTTCATGCTACTTCTTTCATTGAAATCTCTTTTTTATGGCTTTGGGCTAGATGATGATATGTTGTCTGATGCTTTAAGAATGAATATGCTATTAAAAAAGTGCACATGTTTCTACAAATTGAGTGTCATAGAATTTGAAAAATGATCCTTGTGACAAGTTACCTTATGGATATCATCATTACAACTTTAATTAATTAGTCCTTGTTTGCCAAAGGACTGGACAGACACAAACTCGAGACCAGTGTGTTTTTCACTGAATCAACAATCCCATAACTTTCTAAAACAAAGGCAGGCAATCCCCAGATGTGTTGGATCAACTCCCAGAAAGCCCACAGAATTCTAGGATTATGGTATACTCCAATAAATCTGGAGACCATCTAGTTAGGAAAGACTGTTCTAAACAGAACACATTTATATTCTACAAATTGGTTGGGATCTGTTTCTAGATTTAAGCAAGAATCATCCTCTACTGCAGCAGCTCAATTACATTAAACTTCACTTGTAAAAACAAAACAAAGCAGTATTATAAATTCTTTTCTGGCAGAAAGCAACTAACATTTCTCCATAAAACCATTAAACAATTCAAATACCAAAAGCATTCACAGCAGTTGGTAATTCAGTGATGCAGTCTGCATGCCCAACACCAAGCAGAATATTTAGATTTTGCTTTAATTTTCCATTCTGATGTACTATAAAATAATAGATTTAAACTCTCAGAGAAAACTGTAATAGATTTAGATTGTAAATATAAATAATGCAAATTACTTGAAAAGATTGCAACTTGACTGGAAACTCAATCATAAAATATTATTAAATAATATAATATAGTATCTTTATGTACATAGTGAAAGGTAAACATTTTGTTCATCTTATTCAGCTATTTAAGACCAAAGTATTTATGATCACATAATTGAAAGGGACTTTAAACGTTATCTAGTCAGTGATCGGACCATAATACTACATTTGTGACAGAAAATTGATTAGTTTTTATTTGAATACCTCCAGTGAAGAACTTCTCTCTTCGATCACAGTTAGAAATGTCCTCCTGATGTTTAGCCTGAATCTACTTTCTTATAATTTTAAGTCTTTTGTTCCAATCCTACGGTCTAGCAACAGATACTCATCTGTGTGATAACTCTTCTGATATTTGATATTGAGTCAGGGTAATGATAATTTAATAGCTGACCAACTGCTGTAAGGTTGTATTGCTGTAATACTATAATGTTATAATGATGATGCAATGGTAGCAATGCGTCAGCAGGGTTATTTGACTGCTACCGCTTTAAGAGGCTGTAATATATGAGAGACCTTGTGAGGGGGTATCTCTCTCTCCATGTGTGCTTCTGTGGTGTAGTTGGTTACTGATTGCTGTTTATTCAAGGCCTGTATCAAAGTACTTGTATGTATATATGCTTTTTAGGGATAGAAACCACTATATGTAAATACAAACCTGTGTCCTGTATTTGCTCCTGGGTTGTCTCACCTAGTCAAACTGTGTGCACTCTGTCAGGTTATGGTCCCAGTCCAGAGACAAGGCCAAAGAGAAGGCCAGAGCGACTAGAGAAACCAGAGAAGAGAAACCCAGTGAGATCTTGCACCAGAGCCAGAGGGGCTGTGCATCGTAGTTTGTAGTGGCTAGTGCTTGTATTGGAAACAAGCATCACGGCTTCCCCCCCAATATACGTTACTCATTCCTTCATCCTCCAGTAATGAGTCTTTCATGGTCTGCAGCAACCCATTCCATCTTTCAACCACTCAATTTTCTGCTGGCGAGTATGGATTTGTACATCTATGCCTTATGCCTTAAGTCATACAAACAAAAATCATCCTTAAAACCATACAACTCATATTAGAGTCCTACATAAAAAGATAGCGCCAGATGTTCAAGCTGGCTTTACAAAAGATAGATTGTTAATGAAACAAGTGGGGATAGGCCTAATTAATACAGGAAGGGAAGGGAAGGGGCAGGGGAGAAAGCAAGGAAGGGAGGGAGGAAGGAAGAACGGAGGGAAGGGAAGGGAAGGGAAGGAAAGGAAAGGAAAGGAAAGGAAAGGAAAGGAAAGGAAAGGAAAGGAAAGGAAAGGAAAGGAGTTTGGACTGCCATCTATCAGAAATGGTGTAGAGTTTCCTGCTTGGGCATGGTGTTGGACTAGATGACCTACAAGGTCCCTCCCAATTCTGTTAATTTGTTAAAGTTTGTAACAAAGAAACATATTTTATAAGCGATCACTCCTAATACTGGCTGCTCCATTCTTTGTAGGTGAATCATTTCTTGACATTTGGCTTCATGGAATAGCTATTTCTCCGTAAGCCTGTTTAAAGCATTAATGCACTTTTTTTAAAAAAAACATGTTTTAATAGGATATGTGAGCAGCTTAAGAAGTGATCTAATATGTTCAAACTCAAAATTCTCATATTAATTTTCTCAAGACTCTTGAACACTTTAGGTAGTGCTAATTGCATCTATTACTGGGTTATTTGCACTGAAATAAGTATATTCCTCTTTGGAAATGGAAATCCACCATTTTGCTAAGTAATAAAGAAAGTTCAATTTCAGAAAGCTCCTTCAGTCTAACGACTTTGATTTCATTTGGAAATAAAAGATTTAGATGCACCAAAAAAAAGAGTGGCACATCCATTTCATGCTGATAACTGTGTCAGCGTTCCAAGTAATGCACCCATAGAAAGTAGAACTCCAAGGCAGGCAAATTTCTCAAAGAACAATTTATTGGATACATCATATTGACACAAATGGTGAAAAACCGACTCTGAAAGTTCCCACGGCTTTCACCTAATTAAACAGTAAAAGTTTCCCCTTTCCCTCAACTCACTGGTTATGCTGTCCAATCAAAGTATTGGCCAGTTGCTTTCTTACTTCCCTCCTCCTCTGGCCAGTGTAACTTTATTGTTTTGACCACAAAACCCCATCTAGCTATTTCTCCACTCCCTTTGCTGTGTGGCAACCCTGAAGCCTCCAGGATGGCCTCAGCCAGGTTTACTTCAGGTTTGACATAGGTAGTTCTTGACTTGCAACAGTTCATTCAGTGACTGTTCAAAGTTGCAGCAGCACTGAAAAAAAAGTGACTTATGACCATTTTTCACACTTAACGACCATTGCAGCCTCCCCTTGGCCATGTGATCAAAATTTAGAAGCTTGGCAACTGACTTATATGGAAGAATGGAATGGAATGGAATAGAATATAGAATATAGCAGAATAGCATAGAATAGAATAGAATAGAATAGAATAGAATGGAATGGAATGGA
>JANHFL010002764.1:16352-52720 GCA_032468155.1 Oxyrhabdium leporinum | reverse complement strand
ACTGCCCCCCCCCCAATGCCTCAACTCCTCTGATTGTCCACTGATTAACAGACAAGATTAAAAGTTCTTCCAAATTTTCTGGTATGCCTTATTTACTAATTCATTTCCTAATTTATTGGAAGGTGTTTACTGACACTTGTTAATCAGAGTTAATTCCAACACACATCTCCAGTATACCATTGGAATTAAGCAATATACTCACAAATGCACTGATTTCCTTGCTTGACCTTACAGATCTTCCAATTTGCAGTTGTTTTTTTGGATGAATTGTCAAAAGTTGCTTTTAATCTTAACATTAAATTCTGATAATTATCTAACAGTGCATCATTGCTCTCAATGATTGGCAGAGCTTTTGCCGCTCCTTTTCTCTGCAGACAAAAGGCCGCTTTGGTCCAATATGTTGTAAATTCTATTACCTAACTTCCTATGAAGAATTCACACTGTGTTGTGGAAGTCCTGAATTGATCTTGGTCCGTTGCCAACTTCCAGGAGAACAAAGCAATATTGGCTATGTAGCAATTGGTAAGATTACTCCCAACCAATCACTGTACAGGAGGAATCATGGCCTTGTGCGGACTCACTGTTTATTTATTTAATCGCAGTTCATGCTATAGTAATGTGCCAGCCATTTGTTCTGCAGACAGGAGCATGCCTTGAGGATCTATTGCCATTTTCTATTTCCAGAAGGCAAAGTCCAATGCCTGTCTGATGAGAATACAGAAGCATTCAAGTCAGCTATTTGAAGTAGACACGATCAAGAAACAGACATAGTATGGATTTTAGGAATGCTTTGATTGGTAGAATAATTGAACCCAGAAAGATTGCTAAAGTTTCTTTCTACTGCATCTTATACAAACAAAACCAAGGGACATTTATTTTGAGTTTAATTAATCATTTTTGCTCCCCCAATAATTTGATCACCCTTTCCCCTTTCCCAAAATCTACCTTTTTTCAGAAGAATAGACTTAGCTTCTACTTTAATAAGACTAACTATAGATGTTAAGTCTTCCCAGATCCAAACATTTTCCCTTTTAGTTCTCAATAGAGTTTCATGCTTCCAGATGAACTGGAACTTTATGAGAGAGACAGCTTGATCTAATGGTCAAGGCTAGAAAGCAGGACACCATGAGTTCTAGTCCCACCTTAGCTATGAAAGCCAGCTGGGTGACCTTGAGCCAGTTACTCTCTTTCAGGCAACTCAACTCACTGGGGTGCTGTTGTGGGAAAGTAAGAAGAGGAAGGTGTGTTGGATATGTTTGCTTCCTTGGGCAATGGTGGGATACAAATAAAATAAACAAACAAACTCAAGATGAAGATAGCTGTCTTTAAAGCTCTTCATGGAGTAAGGCCAAGTTATTTGCAGAACTACCTCCAATTATCTCTGCCCATTCCTAAGATCTGACCAGCTGGCGTGCTCGATTCCATCTTTTAATTTAGACAATATAATCTTAGGGAGAAAGCCAATTTGACTTAATGGTTAAGGCATCAGGCTACGAAGCAGGAGATCATGAGTTCTAGTTCTGTGTTAGGCTGGGTGACCTTGGGCCAGTCACTTTCTATCAGCCCTAGGAAGGTAATAGCAAACCACTTCTTAAAAAGCCTTGCCAAGAAAGCTATAGGGACTCGTCCAGGCAGTTTCCAGGAATTGAACACAATTAAACAGAAGACAAAAAAAAACCCTTATAGAACTCAGGATCTGTGCATTCTCTGTTATTGCAGCTACCCTATGGAATAGAATTCCCTTGAGATCCAAATGGCCCCAATCCTGCATGCATTTCATAAAGCCTTATTTTGGGGTTGAGGATTTGTGATGGCATAAAATGTGTTTGTTTTGTTTGATAACTTGGATGGTGGAATTTCCTATATCTTTCATATTTTATTATAGTCTTGATTTTGCTACATTTTTAATTCTATAGCACCTGAGTTGTTTTAAGAGAGCAGCTATACAAATCAACTAAATAAGCAAAACTTCTATGTGAATTAATACATTTTGGAGTGTTACTAGTGGGATTAACTTAGGACAAATCATGTCACTTCTGTCCAAGTACATCCTGATTTTGAGACATATATACCAGTGAGGCTTCAGAGAATTAGACATAAATGTCAGGAAAGCAAAAGTGCTTTATGAAGCAGTGATTTCAAACACAATTAACTGTCCCAGAGGCAGCTTAAATCCAACAGAACACATGAATAGCTCCAAGGAATCTGTATGGTCAGTCTGAAGTTTGTGTCAGTACCTTAGTTCATGCTCAACAGATCATTGATAAAGGTAATCCAAAATAATATCCCATTTTCCCAGTAAATTAATAAATGCTATGTGCATAGATTTACTGCTTGTGAAATAGAATTAAACTTCAAAGCTGTATCACCACAATATGGCCATTAATATTGATTTTTCCTTCTTGACTAGTGATATATTGTCATATTGTGAACACTGTCAAGATCGCTTAAATTATATAATTTTTCTCCTCAAAATGATTTTGACTGAAAATTGTATTTTAGAATTCATTCTCCATATTAATCTTTTTAAGAACACTGAATGAACCAAATCTGGGTTTGGAGCTGTTCATCAACCAACATAACCAGAACAATAAGTAACCTGAGAACTGAATTTACTAGAATCTTTCCACTCTGGGATGAAAGATACTGGATTTCATTATAGTAATTATTTCTAAGTCTATATGTCTCCATATAAAACAAATGTAAATTTTATGCAGTTATAATTATTTATGAAATAATTTCTCTGTCCTTTTTCCAAAAACTCTCAGAAAAATCCCAAACACCAGATTTCTGCAAAATCTCAATTCAGCACCCACAATGCTGTGATTCATAGCCTCGTTCTCATGCAGACTTTATTTGCAAATTTATTTGCAAATTTATTAAGTACACAAATGCTATTGATTTATTGAAAATATTTTTTATTTATCAAGCTTTGATAAAATTTTGCAAGGCAGATATTGTAAGAAGAGTCTACCACTCCTAAGCACTTACACTGAAGTTGGATGGGTACCTTTAAAAACCATGATATGCTTATGTAAGAAAAAAATCAGGCATGATGGCTGCAGGATTTCATTTATACATTTGTGCAATAACAACATCCTGAAAAAAATGGAGAAGAAACCCAGCTGTTTCTCAGCTGGAAATATTTGTTGTTCTTACAGAGGATATATTCTACTCACTACTGATTGCTCTTAGAGGTAACCTAATTTTACAAATCAGTTTCACTGATTTTTTTCTTATTCTTGTCAGGCATATTAATAGGTTTAGAGATCTGAAATTTGTAAAGTTGATTTCTCCAGCTTTAGTATCTTAAAATTATTTTCGCAATGTTTCCTTCTGAGCTGGACGCTAATACAATCACCTGCAGATAAGTAATAATAGAATAAGAGCATTGGCCTAAGGCCCTGATCCTAAACCAGCACAACATAACTGGTAGATTTTTTTTATTGATGCTGATCAATATATTACTAATATATAACAGAACAATAATCATTCCATATAAATGTTCCTGACATTTCTCCCACTTAGTTATTGAGTCCACTTACTCCTCCCTGTGCTTTTCGCTGTTTGTTTAGCAAAGCTATAAACGCATTATGCAATAAGTTTTGTTTATCAACCATCTGGTTACAGAGCCTGACACTGATTAGGGGTGACTAGGGGTGACTGCTCAAGTTCACTTAGCTATCATATATGCCTAAAGGAGGACTAAAACTCCTGGTACGTAATGTAGTACCTTAATCACTACACCACATTGACTATCTTTATGGATGTAGGGTGCTGGTAACTATTAAATAGATGCGTTACTGTAGTGAAATTTTTAGTTATCACACGCTAACAAAGTGATTATTATGTTCCTAAAGGAAATATGCTCATAAATTTAAACAGAGGTAAGGAAGAGGAACAAAAAGAGTAGGTGATTCACAGGCTGAAAAACAAGAACTCATTTGGAAACAAGGCCAATTAATAAACAAAATTCTGTTATGCAATTGATTACAGGTCCTACCAGTTCTATAAGTTCAGACATCAAACTATGATTTAGGAAAGCACAGGTATGTTTTCATTTTTCCTTTTTGCATATAAATTCCCTATTTGTTTTTTGGGTTTTCCTGATGTTTGAAACAAACTAACCAGGATGAATTATAAACTATGATCAACGGTCTCACTTGAAACCAGTGTTTAATTTATTTTTTTTAATGATATTTAGCAAGTAATAATACCAATTCCCACTATGGAAGCAGAAAAATAATAAAGCACTAGAATTCATTGGCATTTTAATATTTCCAATTATTTTCTTAATAAAAAAGTATTGAAAGTATTCTCAGTGGGCAATATCTATTTCAAAAATTCTTTAGAAGAGCTCTGGACTTCACCACAACACTTCTTTTTTTTCTAGCTTTTCTGTAATTCTGAAAAAAATATGCAGTTGCTCTTAAGATATATAGGGATGGCTTATAAAGCAGTCACACTTTTTTTCTGGTTGACATGGAAATCTGGGAGGAAAAAAGAGAGTTCAGTAAAGAGCAGAATAAAGAAACTAGATTCAAAGTACTTCTTCCTAAGCACTTGGAAGTATGTATAGCCCTGGTCCTAAATGTGACTTAATAACCATGTAAGTTTATCTAAAATATTTCTATCACAATTTTCCTTAACAGAATTTTCAATCAGATGGCTTCCAGCAAATTAAAAACAGATCAATGATATTTTAAATATCTATTCTTTATCACAGCCAAAAGCCAGCAAAATAAAACATTAACATAAAATAATCTAAAGGGAGTAAATAGTATAAAAATAACACTTCTATGTTACTCTTGCAAACTACTCAGTACTTTCCTCATAAGAATCGGATGCGCTCTACTGAGGCTCATAAGACAATGCTCAGACTTGCCAAGATGACAATTCATGTCTAAAACTGGAAAGCATCACACAGAATTTTGCCACATTGTATGCAAGGCCTGATGAAAAGCAAGGAAATGTAAAATAAATTCATGTGACCCGAGAATTTCAGCAAAAACAGAATAATAAAATTAACATATAAAACATTATATAACTTTCTCTCTTTTTCCTTCTCCACAAGGGCCTTCTGTTCCTCAGTGGGATATTAAAACATCTCTCTTGCCTTATTAAATGGCCTCCTATATTTAGGAGTTTAAAGTGCAAGAAAATAGTTAGCATATTTATTTTGGGGGTGAATGAATTATCCTTTGATTCCACCAATTTGAAACTAATTCATTTTACACCCATGATTCAAAGCAAATGCAAAGTAAAAATTTGGGGGAGATTCTAAGGAAGCAAGCTTTAACTATATAGTTTATGTAGTCTATACTAGAATTTACCAAGAAATATACATGAGATATAATCATCCATGAAAAATTTATCCTTAACCAAATTTAGAAATTTAGACAATTGCTACCCCAGGGCTCCTTTCAACCTTCTGCACCTCAATGGTAGAGCTGCATTCAGGATACATCAGGATAACTTGGTAACAAATTTGGTCTGAACTGGTTAAAGCTCTCTAGGGTTAGAAAAAATGAAGGCCCAAACTGAACATTACATAAAAACTAGGCAAGTGATTTTGTGTAGAGTAATTTCATGGCAACTACGTAGTACCAATCTGATCCTTCCATACGTGGAAGAATTTCAAAATATTGGTCCCAATACCGTATATTCTCTATTTGTGGTATCCCATCTCCTGACCATCTATTCCAACTAGTTGAAATTGACTTTGAACTAGTTAACCTGTTCCAACTTTTGTCACTGAGTATCCAGTTCTACAGCTTGGGTCTTACAGCAAATACTATTTTTTTCTTGGTCTTTTGATAGTAAATTTGAAGATGTTCCTTATTGCTGCAACGATCTTAAGATCCTTTAAGGTTGACCAGAATTTATTAAAGTAGCATGGCAACATCAGCATTCAACAATCCTGAACTCCTTTCTTCTGCCTGGTGAGGTCGCATACTATATCTAATATTATGGAAGGATAATTTTAAACATCACCATGACCTAAAATGATTTTAATAACAATGAACCAGCATTTTTAAAAAAGGAAGCAACATAAGATTATATATTAAGTACTAGCTCTTAATTGCAGCTATAAAAATTTTCCTAGTCAGATTAAGATTTTAATAGAACCTCTTATTGGAGATGTCAGTTAGTAGAGTGTTTCATAAGAATTCATATTCCAAATTCCCAAACATGAAGAACTTTAAAGGCCATTTCTCCATGAATTAAATATATAAATTGTATACAATTATAGTCATATTTCAATAAGAGTAACCTATGACTGCAGCATTCAGGCTAAATTAACAGTATTGCTACTATATTGCAGACCGGTTTTAATTTTCATAGACTTTTCATTGGCAACTTTTTGTAGAAGATATTGCAGTAATTTAAAATGTCACCTTGGCCAAATTGACCGCTTCCTGGAAAAAGCATAGCTGATTCACTATCCTAAGCTGATCACAACATAACACCACTTGGTTCTCAAAATTATCATAGGCCACACAGAAAATCAGAGGAAATGTTTTAGAAGACTTACAACGTTTGCTGAGATAACTGTGTAAGAAATCTGTGCTGAATATGATAAATATGTGTGATGATAATGATAATAATTTTCCTACTTTTCTAGTCTCCTTAGGGTACTTAAGGCAGCTTTAATTTCCACATAGTTACTGCATAAAATCTATATCAAATTGTTGTCAATTAATCAGCTTCTGATTAATTTACAATCCATCCTTCCTTTACCACTCCTTGTGTGAGCAGGTCATCCGTCCTAGTTAATATCTGTCATCTTGACTTTGATGTTTGTTCTAGATATTTCCTAGGGTGAGTTGTTTTCTAACACTACGATTAGTAGCTGAAATCTCATTAATGCAGCAGTATTAAATATGCAAACACCTCTTTGCAATCATCAGCTCTTTAGAAATCAAGAAGCACAGCTACCAAACTACTTCTTACAACAACAGTCACTACTTGAAGACTCAGCTGTCTCAAGGTCTTTCTGAAGATGTCTGGGCAATGGTTCAATTGGCTGCATCTGCTTCATGACTTTGAGGAGAGATCCAGAAGGGGAAACACATCTGGTCAAATGATTTGCACACATCTATTTTTTTATACGCTTCCTCTGTTGAAGCGGAAACCATTTTCTCTTCACATGGGCAATCTAGCAGAACCCTGCTGGGAAATAAATTTTCTATGGGTAAAATTTGGCTTCACCCACAAGTGCAACAATTTAAAGAAGGATGAATAAAATTCACTGAGCATCTCTGATGGGCAAGCACAGTTTATTTTGAGTGGGATTTCACTACAATCTTAGTGGAATTAATGAAGAATGCATACTAGTAGCTTTTAGTGCTTTGCATCTAATGTATCCACTGCTGGACAGGAAGAGAGACAATTACTTTTAATTTCACCTCTGTATAACCTAAGCATTGAAAACCTAATTTAAAACAAATTACACAGGGGGGGGGGGAAGAGGACACACTGAGATAATTTTATGAAAAAATGGAATCAATACTTAAAAATGAGAAGAGATCATTACTATTAGAAGTGCTGTTTTGAAATTCAATAGAGTTGTCAGTAAGAATACTATTTTCTGAAGTTTCCATTTTATACTTACAGAGTTATCAAGTAAACATGCATGCAACAATGAAGCTACATTAAAATATTTGTGCAATTTTCACTGGTAGCCTGCTTCTGGGGACAAGCTTTATTTCATCATGATTTTTTCTTCAAAGAAATAAAAGGTTAATACAATATGTTCTCAAAAGAAACGTGTGTGCGTGTGTAGTTTACTTAACAATTTACTATGACTTGACTATATCGTTTAAATACAGGGAAAGGAATAAATAAAAATAAAGGAGAGTTAACTATATTTTAAATAATATGCCACTATCCTATAAAGTTGTTTCCCTTGAACAGCAAATCTTTTAACCCAAATCTTGTGAGTTATAAGTTTAAATGGTTGCAGCTGGTAAGAACGCTTATATTCACCATCAGGTGGACTGATTTGAGTGAAGAAGAAATATTGCTGCTTCTTTAGGACTCAAGACAACAAAGACGCAGATAAGCACAATAAAATTGCCATAATACATTCCTCTGGAAAACTGTGCCTCCTGACATGGGGATGCCCCAGCATGTTTTATCTTCAAGGAAACATTAAGACTTGTTTATCTCAGGGTACTTCGGTTTTAATTGAGATTTTATTGCTTTTATTAGTCTGATTATGGGAGTTTTTTTTCCTATTTCCTTGTTTTTACTTCATATCTGTTGTATTTTGTAAACCACTATGGGCTTTCAGAAATAGATCGTATATGAATTTTTTTGTACAAATAATTTAATGAACAACAACTTTATTGGGTTGGTGCAAAGTTTCAATTTTTATGATGAGAAGGTTTTACTGATCGTATTTTTAATAGTTTGTTTTCTTTCTTTAATATTTATTTGTTTAGTCTACTGCACACTGCCCAGATAGGCTATAAAACCTATAGAAAGACAGACAAAATAAATGAATGAATCTTTACAGTAAAGTGTCATTTTATTACTTCCAGTGATATTCTATTAAATTGTTCTCCAACATAACAAATCTACTTACTTTAGGCCAAGAACTCAATTAGTAATTCTGTATTGCTGTCTAAATATCAGCATTTATCTAACTTTATATATCGGCATGATAGTTTCAACATAATAATCAACTCCTTTGCTGAACAAATTGCCTTTTTATAATATTTGCATTACCCAGAAAGTAATAAAACATTGCTTTATTTGCCTCATTTTTTAAAAAAAATCTACACTAGTGGAGTACTGTGTTTCTATTGGGTTACATTTAAACTCAGCAGTAAATATACTCAGCTTGAAAATTAGCAATAGTGGTCCAGATGGACGTAGTCTTCAACTTACGACCACAATTGGGACCAGAAATTTTGTCATTAAGCAGCACAGTCATTAAGTGGGGGGAATCATGTGACCACACCTGATTTTATTACCTTTTTCACCATGATTATTAAGCAAATCATGCGATCATTAAACAAATCCAGCTTTACCCACTGTCTTTGCTTATCAGAAGCCAGCTGGGCATGTTGCAAGTCATAAAACCCTGGGATGCTGCAACCATTGTGAGCCAGATGCCAAGCACCAAGTTTGTGATCACATAGCCACAGAGAAGGTAGTGTGACAATGGGTTACAAGTCACTTTTTTCAGAAACATCATTTGAACCATGAATACCCGAGTTGAGGACACCAAACAAGAATTTATTCTTCTTCATGGTAACCTTGAGCTCTCTAAGATCAGATGAAGTTTTCTTTTTACTTACTGTTTTCCATATTCTCCCAAGACGTATACTCATTTATTATATTTATTTGCTGAACAATCAATGGCCAAAAGAACAAAAATCAATGGAATTGTATATTAACTGAAATAACAGTTTTTAAAAACTACAGGTGGTAGTAATCAGTACATAGCAGAGATCAAAATGATGTGGGTATATTAAACGCAACAGAGACTAAAAATATTGTTGTGGATGACAAGTTTTTGACCATAGGTGGATGAAAGATCCAGAGCAGTCAACAAACATATAAAATGAGAAGCAAAATAAGAAAATTCAGATTTAATGTAGATGTTTATAGAACAAACCAAAAAATTTCCAAAGGCAATTGGGCAATTGCTTCAGCTAAAAAGGTTGTAATCTTACCTTTCCTTTTTTGCAATAAATTCATTATAGTTTTAAACAAAAAAAAAGATAAAAATAATAAAAAATAGTAAAAACGTTTTTAAAAAGAACAAAATCAAAAAGTGCGGGGGGAAAGAAAAATATAAAGAAATGACCTCCGATTTTCTTTTTCAACAATTATAGGCATAAATTTAAATTAAAAAACCTTCTTACATGTTTAAATGAGTGGACCTGTAACTGGATTTTGCTGGATAGGAGACTCTGCTAATAAGTGATTCAGTGCAAACATTATTGTAATATAGAATCTCCCTGTAATCACCACCGTAGGCAGGGCATCCAATCCCACCAATGTAACAACCTTTCTGTGTACAAAAACATTATGGAAATTTCCAAGTATGATAAAAGAAGCATCCTCAAGCTAGCAATAGTGAAGATCTGAGGTTTTTGGAATATCCGGGTCTAAGACTTCCCATACTTGAGCTTTGCCAAGACTTTATTTGAACCCTGGCTACAAAGAGAGCCTTATCAAATCCAACTCTATTTTCATTTTCGAAGAAAACTTGTAGCTACTCAAAAGTGTAAAATGGGACAAGATCTCACTCCAGAATGTTTTGTTTTATCCAGAATTAAAATTAGCAAACGTTCTAGTTGAAAAAGTGTGTTTGCAGTTGATTACGGCATTCAGATACCTACACCTAGAATATATAGCTATTTCAGATGATGTGTATACTTTATAGGGCTGAGGAAGTTTTCAAATAAAGTTTTGTTTCAATTAAGTTTGAATGGAATATCCGGGTCTAAGACTTCCCATACTTGAGCCATGTTGATATGCTTTGATCTATTTTGGAACCCTTCACAGCTGTCCTCTCAAGACATAATGCTACTGGAGAAGGTCAAGTGGAGCCCTCTCCAGAAGCACTACCCAGAGATTTCAATCTTTTAATGTGTGCTGAGGAACCCACTTTTTGTTAAGTAAATCCATGCTGCTTTACACAAGCCTAATAGTTTAGCACTGTTGGAATATACTGTGCTAAACTATATTTATTGTACATTTAGTTTAAGAGATTTTAAGCTGCCTTTTAAGACCATTCACTTATAAAGCACCTAATATATGAATTGCAATGGAATAGCTTACAAATAATAATAAACCAGTGTATAATTCTGATGTTAATTTCTGGCTTAGAAAGTAAGCCAACTATGCAGAAGATTCTATTGATTTTAGAACTTACAGGCTTCTGGGTGGTTATAATACAGAGTTGCAAGGCACCAATTCAGATGCTACAAAATTGTTGGAAGGAATTAGCTCCTGGTTCCAGGTTCATTTACACTATGGTTCAAGTCAATTAAAAGGGTCAGAGAACCGAATCCTTTCATTGAGAGCTAATATTGTGTGAGAGAATGTCCAACAATAATTGTTCATTTAAGCACTCAATATAGCTATTCTGCCTGAAAATTATTTCTTCACATTTCATTTTCTTTTTGTCAGAAACCATTAAAATATATTCACTTCTTTAATAAAGCTTATTCATAATACAATAATTACATGAACCATGCATTATTTTTATGAAACTCAACAACCACTCAAGACTTTTGACAATGAATTTCAATACATTTATAGAATTTATTCAATAACATATATGAATTCAAATAAATAACAAAGATTTGATGTTTATGCCCAAACCAGTTTCCAGCATAATGATGCTCAGCTTTATAATAGAATCCACAAATAATTAGTATAATAAACTCTTGTCTGTGATCAACATTTTAGATATATATTTTATTAGTCATCTAATTTAATGTATCAGTGTAGCTCGCTGCCAAGGCTCAGGCAAGAATTTCAATAAAATATTAAAAGAAGTCCTAATGCCCTCAAATTCTTTTCCTTTAATCCTGAAGTAACCAAGGGAAAATTAAAATCTCCCTTCTCGTTTTGCCTTGAATGCCACACTTAACAAGAGATTAAATGGAAAGTAAAATGTGGAGTGAACAGGGAAATCCTGAAGACAGAATTGATGAGAATGAAGTAGTGGATAATTTTTAAAACTTTCAGAGTGACAGAGAAAATGGAATGCAACTGCTTCCATTTTTTTAACAGAAGGATTCACACTGTTCCCAATTTAGTCCAAGCAGAATTTTGGAAACATTAACACTTCTGCTCTAAAATCCTGTAACTATGACCATGGAGGTAAAACAGGCCAGACCCATTTGTCATACCAGTGACACTATCACCCTAGATTCTACCTTTCTTAACTATATTATTACTTATAAGAAGAAGAAAAGCACAAGACTAGGAGAGGGGAAATGAGAATAAGAAAAAGAGAAAATGTGGGTAAGAAAAACAGAAGGACGGTTTGCAGCTATTCTTTCTATAAGAATGCAAGTTACATTTACAGAAAGCTATTATTCTATACATTCTCTACTGTTCCTAAAATGTAGGACTGCTATTCTCATTTGCACCCTAGACTCTATGTGCAAAGGAGCAGAGGGTTAGGTAATGATTGGTTTAGCTGTTTATGAGACCATGGCCAGAAGAATAAATTCAGAGGACATAGAAATACCATAATCATTCAGAAATTGCTAATAAACAGGGGTTAAATGCTTTATCCATATGCAATTAAGCATTTCCTTGCAAATATTCCCTAAAAAGCAACGTCAACAGAAGATGCCAAACATATGTTAAACAACTATCACTAAAATGTAAATTGCACTCCTCAGTTGGTCTGTGATTTTTATTTAGATATCTTACTTAAAGAAACAGTTTTGCATAGTAAGTGAGAAGTGGTGGTTCTAAATGCTGATTTAGCTATGATGAAATAAGCCTTCAGCTGCTGCAGCTAAGTAATTTTATCTGAGGAGCTTGAATGATTTCAGCCCTGTGACTTTTCAGCTCACACATCTCCATTTGCTCTTAATTGAGGACTTTAAACAAGAAAAAGGAAACAAAGAGCAACTCAGTTCCAATCATAGATCAAAGTATAAACTGCAAGCTCTTACTAAAAGCCAAGCAATCAATAGTAAAATGCCCAAACTTAAAGATTAATTTTGTTTTAGGTAGTCCTCAACTTACAACCACAATTGAACTCAAAATTTCCTTTGCTAAGCAAGACAGTTGTTAAATGAATTTTGCCAGTATTTTATCATCTTGCTTGAAACGGTTGTTTACGTGAATCCATGCTGTTGTAAAGTTACTAACATGGTTGTTAAGCAAATCTGGCTTCTCCACCGACTTTGCTTGTTAGGAGGTGGCAAAAGGTGACCTCATGACCCCAGGACACTGCAACTGTCATACATACATGTTGGCTGTCAAGTGTCCAAATTCTGATTACGTGACTATGCTGCAACAATCATAAATGTGAAAAATGATCATAAATCATGTTTTCAGTGCCACAACTTCAAATGGTCACTAACTGTAAGTGATTATAAGTCAAGGACTACCTATAATAGGCAGAGAATTACGCATATGACTGAGTACAGTACTGTTGGGAATGAGTTTAAAAACTTGCAATAGTTATCTCTTGAAAGGTACCATTCGAATAAATGATAAGTTTATTTATTTATTTATTTATTTATTCTAACATTAAGAAAAAGTAATAAATCCAGATAAACTGTATGACTGAAGTAGACGACAGAACAGCAAAATAGAAATGTTATATTAAACAGCTTAGGAGAAATAAAAGGGTCCTAATGAAATTATTCTACATTGAAAAATGGTTAAAAGTAAGCAGGAGAGGGCTGTAGTTTAATTGGAGCTGCAGGGAGGAAACTTTCCAAAGGGACTCTATCCGAATTGGCCTGGAACTTTATTTTTGTTTTTCAATGTTTTTACCCCACACAAGTATTAAAGATGCCTTTACCAAATATCTGTGTGGTTCTTGAGGATTTTTCTGGTTTGCTAGTTATGTAGGGCTTGCCAGTAATTAAGGAAATGTATTTGTGTTAGTGCCAGGCAAGTAACCCTGGACAAATATATGGAAAACCTTGGAATATCCAACTATACTTCCACATAGACCCACACTGTACATGTAGGAAAGCTACTACTGGAAGAAGCTATAAATGTATGAAGATGACTTAGCTGGAGAAAGCTGTCTTAGAAAAATAGGAAATGGGCTGTATATATATGTCCCCTAAAATGGACAGCTCACCTTGCATTTATCACTTGCAGTGTACAATCTGAGTAACACAAAACCTCAAAAATAGCAACTCAAAACACTTTCAGGTCACACAGGAGACAAAAAAATCTGTTTATTTGTTGCAGTTCCTAAAAGTCCACATTGTAGGCAGAGAGGACCACTGGTTTGAAGGAGGAGTCAAAGAGACTATCTATATTAAAACTGAACAGCCCTCTCTTAACAGAAGGGGAGGGATACGGCACCAACTATCTCCTATCTACAACACAGGCCTTTCAGCAGTCCCAAGAAGGTTCCAACCCCATTTGCATTGTGACTAAGGTGACCCTGAGGGCTCAGATAAACCCCAAGTGGCCTCAACGTCTCTTAAAAATTCTATTTCCATGGCCACTTCCATTTTTTTCTGCTATCTCTAGATTTGCTACATCTATAAACTAGTATTTTGAATTACAACTAAGATACAACAGTTCCAAGCAAGGAATCTGTTTAAAATGATTTAACTGTAATACACTGGACTTAAATTATGTCTTATTATTGGATTTCTTAATAACCTTTTATATAGTTCCCTTTCTTTTGTTCCTATGCAACCAGACAGGTCAAGGAAATGTTATTCTTGTCCTTTCATTTACAAAGATTTGTTCTGGAAAAAGAAAGCAGATGATGCCTTCTGTGGCAGAGATCTAAATATTAGTAGGTAGTAGCGCAAAACATGTTAAAAGGGCAGCTCATAAAGGATGTAAGCACGAGTGAAGCACCACTCCTTGAAGGGCTAAAGTAATTATGTTCTTTGGAAAGCTCTCCTGGTTTCTTTGAAAGGTATGTGTGTGTGTGTGTACAATACATACCGCAATACATGCTTAGTATTCTGTTACACTGGAACTCGTTCCTATCTTTCTTGCTTGCATTAATTAGCATACCAGGAAGAGACTGTCATTCCTAGATGTGTTCATTCCACAATTTTACTTCATAAGTATGCACTGGCATATATAAATAGGGACTTATCCACACTGCCCAACATCAGTACAGTCCAGCAATCATTTTGGGATGGCAGCAACACATACTCTCACCCATTGCAAAACTGACCTTCAGATGCACTTCCCTGCTCTGCTTTCAAAATAGTATTTTCCTGTTCCTTTCTTTCAAGTGTTTTCAAGTCCCATCTGTTTTATCTGCTGCTGTTACTTTTTTTTAAGCCAACCCTGCACAAAGTTGATTGTCAAAGTTAGGGAACCTTCTCAATCAATTCAATGGCTGTCATAGCCTCTAAAGTCTTTGAGAGCTACCTTGAACAGTCCCTTGCAATAGTGCAGTAATTAAAACCTTAAGTTGTTGTATGTGATGTTGCTGGTAACTCAGGGAAAGAAAAAGAGTATTTTTTTAAAAAAAATGCTGGATTGTGAAAAACAATATTCTATGAATTAGGCAAGTGTTATTGCTGTCTAGTTCTGGAAAACCCTATTGACCAACCAGATGTCCAGAAAAACATTTCTATTTTAAAGCTGGCTGTTGTACATGTCCATGTGCACTTTAATGCTTTAGTTTGGGTTCATAAATTTGTGTGTGTGTGTGTTACTTGTATTGATTATGCAGATATATATTTATGTGCACGTGCACACACATACACAGATACACACATGAAGTTATATATGTCCTGTAAGATCTGCCCATAAAGTGATAATTGGCAGTTGCTTCCCTGGAACAGGAAATTGACAGGGCACAGCAGCAGAGGAATCATCTGGTGGGAAGGTGTGGTACCCTGCAGTCCAGATTCAATCCTTTGCACATTTTTGATAAACTGTCTCAGATCAGACAGCTTTTTTTTAAGCCGTTTAAAGTCAAGCAGGAATGAGTAGAGAACTGGAGCAGCTTAAGGTGTAGTGCAAGTATGCCTATATCACGATCAATTCATTTGTATTAAAAACCTAGCATGGCCAATCCTTATCAGTTTAATCCATGTCCTTCAGTTTAAATAGACTATGAGCCATGTTATTCTGAAATATAAATCAGAAAGTAAGAGAAGTTCACCTGATAAATTCATATATGAAAGAATGATATAATTTGCAATGATTTTTCCAGTTTGACAAGGCTGGGCACTGATAACACTACATCAACTTCAAATTATAGTGCTGTCCTTGAAACAAGATTTGTACAGAACCATTACCACAAACAGAGACTTCAGTTCTTCAGGAAATGCATTCCCTTAAAGAACAGACCTGCCATCTAATATTTCAAGAGATATCATTTCATATTGCCTTTTTTAATTTAACAAAATAAAATGCAGCAGCAGTCACAGGGAGACTATGAAACCAATAAGTCTGATGAAAGTAAATGATGAAGGCAAGTGAGTCTTATTTATATTATAGTATTTGGAGGGGAAGGGGGAATTGTTTGAAGTGTCTGCCATATTATTATCTGAAATGGTATAGGGTCTCCTACTGGAGCAGAGGATTGGACTAGAAGACCTCCAAAGTCCCTTTCAACTCTTTTATTCTATGTTCTATATTCTATTCTCCAAAGCACCTGAAGGCAGGACAAGAAGCAATGGATGGAAACTAATCAAGGAGAGAACCAGCCTAGAACTAAGGAGCAATTTCCTGACAGTTAGAACAACTAATCAGTGGAAAGACTTACCTCCAGAAGTTGTGGGTGCTCCAACACTGGAGGTTTTTAAGAAGATATTGGACAACCATTTGTCTGAAATGGTGTAAGCTTTCCTGCCTGAGCAGGAAGTTGGACCTCCAAGGTCCCTTCCAACTCTGTTATTCCATTATTCCATTCGAATATTATGCCATCACAACACAGCCTCAAGCTTTGTGTAGATGCATCATGACTTTGCACACACATCCAAAAAGGATAGGGTTTGGGATGCAACAACAAAATGCTGACATCATTTTGATAACAGGAGTCAAAGTCACGAATGTTACAAATATTAATTTACAAGTAAAAGTTCCGAGATTATATGGCGATGTAAAAAAGCTGCATCTACTTTAATTATAAGAGAAATTATTAACAATCTATTACAAAAACATTTTACCCAACTATAAATATGTGTTTATTTGAAAGAGTTTTGAGAGTTAATTTAAATTGCTGCAACAATCACCTGGCACACCAGCCAAACATGGGTAGGGGACAAGGAGAGCAAATCACCACATCCACAAAATGATCTTATCACACAATTGTGACAGCTTGCAATGCTTGCATGTGACAACCTGAAACAAGTAAGAAATTCTTTTGCCTACTGCTCTATTTGTTGTCATTTCATGCCACTGCACTTAGACAAATGGTTTTGTGTAATCTGGATATTCAAAAAACGTATTATCTTAGATTTAATTGATAACTGGCTGTCTTATTTACAAAGCAAATCCTGAGGTGATAAGTGTTTTACAAATTTGCTAACTTAAAGCAGTTCTGTTTTCTGCACCTCTAGCATAGGACCTTCAGATACGGACTGAAAAATCAGCATAACAACTAAATGGATACACTATCTCCTATCAGTAGTAATTAGAGTACTGGATTAGGGCTGAAGCAACACAGATTCAATTCCACACTTGGCCATGAAATTTAGTAGGTAACTTTCAACTAATTATCTTACCTATTATCACAGTAATAACGATTCTACCTGATGTCACAGGAGCGTTCCAAGAAAAATATTAGGGGAGATTCTATATACATTTACCATACTCACCTTGTAGAAAGTGAAAGGAAGGGTATCAAGTTTTAGCACAGGATACAAACTGTATTTTACTACCAGTTCTCATTCAATCTGTTGAAAGAAAATTTATTTTTGATATTTTTTAAAGAAAAGATTAGAATTTCAGTATAATTATCATGGGTGAAATGAAGTGTTCTTACGAGATGGCCAAGGTATTGTGTAAATATCCATTCTCTCAGTCTCCAGTAATGTGCATTCTGCCTGGCTCCTCCCACTTTAATTAAATCCTAAGGGAAGACATCAGGATGAAACACTCTATGAGGGTTTTTCAAACTCTGAAATGTGAGCAGCTAGGAATGCTTAAGAACAATCAGAAGATATACAACAGAAAATGACAACAGCAGCATCACTGTCCATCATCTCCAACAATACAATAAGCTTAAAATACCACCAAGAGAAATTGGAAATAATTATCCATCACTGAGAATAGGGGAGAAAAATAGATACCTTCTTCAAAGGAAGGAGAAAAATTTTTGAGAAATCCTACGTTAACTGTTAGATGTGGTACAAGAGATACATGAAGATACATAATTCATACAGAACACTTTTGATGACTGTACCTACTCATAAGTAATCTTTTATTATTGGAGTTCTGAATTATTTTAATAATGCTGTTTTCTATAAAATGGAATTGACATTTGTACTACATTGTCTATGCCGATGATAGAGAAGAATTCATTCTTGTGTGTTCATAAATATTTCCACTGGGTTCTTAACAAATGAGATGCATCATATTTTGTCATTAAATGTCTGAGAAATCAATAGACTAAAAGGAAAGGATCAAGGTTATATGTGGCAGCACAAAGCAGGAACTGCATTTAATATGACAAGAGTAAATTACTATCATTGACAGTAAACCAGAAAACTGGATGCTTTTAACTAAAAATGTTTTCTTTACATAGCTAAGTTTCTGAAGCCTTATCAGGCAGAATTCCCCATTATTACCTCTTTTTGTTTACAAAACTACCCGGTACGTATTTTATAAGCATGTAAATCATATTATAAAATCGCTGTCCTGCTTACACTAATATTATATTGAATTAATGATATAGGCAATCTCCTGTTTTTCACAGTTTAAGATGCCACTTGGGGCATGTTTATCTGAGGATCACATTGAATATAAAGTCTTATTTCTAAATAAACCTCACAGAATTCAGCAGCAAATTCATCAATACATTATTTTTTGTAACTTTAAACTGAAGGAAAAAAAATCAATATAGAATGCATTTACCATATCTTACTTTTACTGTTATTTTTTTTTAAATATGATTTTATATTACAGTTTTGGAAAATCTAAAAACTTGTATCAATAATGTAATCTGAAATTGCTATTATTAGTTTATTAAATGTTTACTCTGGCCTCTGCAATTTTTCTAGAATGCCAAGAACCATTGATGGATAAAGGAAAAAATTGTGGACATAATAAAGAAGAAAGAAACTCAACTAGCCAGGCAATTTGCAGCACAAGATTCAAAGCAAATAATGGATTTAGATAAAAAGTTAATTAAAAGGGTGGTAAAATACAGATGAAATAGTTCATTTTAGCAGTTGAGGAACAGGAAGAATTTAACTTACCAGCTTAAAGTACAAATTGCTGACCAGCTTGCCAGCATCTCTCTATTTCTTTCCTTTTACAAGAGCTGCTGGTAAATTGGAGCCAAAAAAGAACAGGAAGCATCAAATAGATGAGTTTGTACTCCAAGGCAGTACTAAAGAACGTTTCTAGACATATGCCTACTTAATAAGAATAAACTCCACTGAATTCTTATGTTATAAATGACGTTATAAATACTGCATTTTCTATAGAATACTAGAGCTAGGACTTTCATGTGACATCTTGCCAATTCAATAACTTAGAGCTTTCTGACTCTTCATGGAATCAACAATATCACTAGGATAACACCACCATATATATTCTCCATATTTATTCTGAACAAATAAGTTCTGCATGGTATCCAATGATTGCATAGACAGGAAACAATTTTGAATTTGTTTTCTTCTACAATCCTTCCCACCAACTATCCTTTCATCCCCAGGTATCACTGCAGTTATCTTCTCCAGAAGTTGGCTTCTGCTAAGACTACTGGAGTTTATTTATTTTGTTATTTATTTATTAAATTTGCCACCCATCTGACCACAAGGCGATTTTTAATGCAATGGACAATGCAAATCACCTGGAATCAGATGGCTGTGTTTTCCTTTAGCGTAGATCCCACTTTAAGATAATTGTCCCCTCATTTTTTCAGCCATATCTATCACATTGGCCCTACTTAGGAAGGTCTTCAGTCTTCTGGAGTCTAATAGTAAGAACTGCAGGGGCAAAACACATGCAGGACATTGTTTCTGGAATTCTTTCCGACCTATCTGGTGAGGGTCAGAGGTGGCATCAATCTTTTTGTATAATGAAATAACTTGTGGTTATGTGCTTATACTGTATATTTATCTCTCCAAGGAGCAATCACATTTTAAGTAAACATAACACTGTCTTTGTTTTTGAGGATATAATTGGGACAGGCTACTTTAATATCTTTTGTCTCTATATTTGTTAGGGTCTAATCAAGGACGGGCATTTATGTTGCATTTGTGTTTGTGTTTCTCCTTGTGCTATCCCTGTGTGCATCCATCTAACTTCTTGTTAAGGAAAGGTTTACACTCTCAGGTATGACTGGCATGACAAAAAAGCATTAATGGACCCAAATCCTACATCTATGTGATTATTTACCTTTGTTTGCTTTTAAATAATACCTTAAGCTGATTATTCTGTTAATCATTCACTCATACAATATACTCATTTAGCAAAATCCTGTTTAAAATTCTTATGAAATGAAACTGTAACAGCACATTTATAAAATATTTAAAATTTAATTTACAGTCAAAAATCAAAAGAAAACGAAACAATAATGCTGCGAAAAAAACAAAAGAAATGGAAAGTTGGAATATTAGATGAGCAATTAGTTCATTAGTAGCAGCAAACATTCAACGCTGGGCCAACCTGGTCTGTACTGTAGTTTCATACTTAAAATTCAGTTGCTTCATCACTATAATCTGTAAAGTAATTTATTATTTACTTTAATACATAATTGTCCAAAATATTCAAAGCCTTCTGGATCAAATTTGTATGCTGAATAAATCCTTTAACATACTATTGCTTTAAATACAAATATTAATTCAAAGAAAATCTTAATATTCTTTGTTTCTAAAATGGTACAATAAGAAAAAAAATCATTGTGGTGTCTAAGTTGTATAAACTAGAACTGAGGAAATTTGATTGAAAACTTAATTCAGATATGTCAAGTTTGCTGAGAGGCTTGGCCAAATAAGGTAAGAGATACCTTGCATGCTGAGACAAAAGATGGGATATTAATGTAATAAATAAACTGAAAAAGATGAAAAGATACTCTTCTACTGACATAGCTTCAAAGTCATAAGAGATTTTTCATTAAGAATCAATAAGCAATGGCCCATAAATTTCGAGTCTGGTCCTTGATGGTATGAAGCCATGACCTCTGTTACAGAAATACACGTATTTGTGACTTGCTGCCAAACTATGGAACCCATGTTATTTCTTCACAAGAGACAGCAGGACAACAGAGAAGTGAAGCAGAAAATATATTACTTGCTGCATCAATGCCCATGGAAAGTAAGACTGTGATTTACTCTCATGGTGTATAAGAAACAGTGCTGATCAAACCAAAAACAATCTCCATAAACATGGTAGAAACAAATTAAATGTAGCCAATGACATAATATCTTCACCTCCCATCTATCAAGGTCATTCCTAGTACCATTACACTTTGGAACAACCTCCTTTGTCCAATCTCATTTTATTTTATATTTGATTTTTATGGCTCAAATTTGACTTAGTGGTTTTAATTAGACCAGGGGTCCACAATCCTTGGGTTGCAGCCCACTACTAGGCCATGGCCTATTCGGAACAGGGCCACACGAGCAGCATGCTGGCGTGCATGTGCGTGCCTGCACCTTGACTTGCGTGAGCGGCGGCTGGCATGTATATCAGCCCACTGCTCACACAGCCTGGTCCCCTCTCCACGCCAGCCGGGCCACCAAGACACAAAGGTTAGGGACCGCTGCATTACAGGAACAAGCAAATCTTTAAAATACATACTCTATATATGTATAAAAACACTTCCACCATGTCTTTGTGCTTTGCAAAGTAGGGGGGGAAAAACCCAAGCCAAAACATTGACATAAAAAACTTCCACGTACACACCCAAACTACTGCAGATTTGTGAAACAGAATAATGGGGCAACCTGTACATTTATCCATAAATACATTAAACAGCCAAAGGGATATCACAAATCCATACTACCATGTCACCTTTTTACCATTTTCGAAGCATTTCATTTATTGTCATGCACGTTTTATTTCATATACTATGATAATACTTAGCAACTTATCTTCAGCTTCATATTCATGCAAAAAACTTCATAATTCAAGCCTATTCACTTTGTTATGCATTTTCCTTAAGTCAACAAAGATGCAGTAAAATTTCTCTTTCTCACATTTATATATTTCTCAGTAATCTGCTGAAGAGCAAAAATATGATCTGCATTATGTTAGCATAATCTTTAATCAAAAATTATAGTTTTAGTAGTCTATGATTTTTACTTGTAAGTCTTTCTAATGGAAATGAGAAATACTTGCTCAAAATGTTATGATTATTTTTAAAAAATGTGGGTAATCCAGATGTGGCCTTCAACTATCCATTCTTCTACAAGTTTTCACTCTGTAGTTGATCTGCATCAAAAAGAAGCCACAGTTTGTCTTTTCAACAAGTTCAGTCCCTGATTGAAGGGAATAAGAGGTCACTGAGCAAAGTGAAAGTCAGATTTTCCTGATTTCATTACTTGTAATTGTTGCTTTAATATACAAAAAAGAAAGAGATTTTTTTTAAAAAGAAGAAACACAAAAACAACAGAGCAAACCCACATTATATGGTATACAATGCAGCTGCTTTTAAAAAAAAACATTAATTCTTGAACACACAAATGATATTTATTAGTTCTTCCATTACAATTATAAAGAGGCAACTTAAATATAGCAAGTGGACATTTTACTGAAAGGTCCTTGGTACTCTCTGAGTTTAGTTGTTTTCTTGCAGATATTTCATTACTCAAACTAAGTTAACAGCATTAGTGCTATGATGATGTTACCTAGTTTGGGCAATGAAACATCTACAAGACAACAACCAAAGCTGGAAAAGCAATAATGTTTAATCATGGGCCAAATTATCACATTTGCTATCCCTCATCAATAAGTCCATAATATTTACATAGTGGTAATTTTTCAAGTGTTTCATATACCATTCAAAATTATGCTCTCATCTTTAAAATGTAATGATCATTGCATCATGAAATTGCTTAATGAATATCAAACCAAAATGGAAGTGTTCCTTCATCCAATTCATGCCTTTATCATCTCTTAGATGGACTACTATATTCACCTCACATGGACTGTTCTTGAAAACTTCTTGGTAGCTTCAGCAGTGGTCCATGTGTTTGCTGGACAGTTATGTTACTTTCATGACACACCATTATTTTAGTTGCTATGTTGGTTGCTAGTTTGTTTCTGGGTGCAATTTAGGATGCCAGGCCTACCTTTAAAGCTTCACACAGACTCAGGGGACCTATAGATTGACTTCCAAATTCGTTTCTGTCTACCCAATTTGGGCGACAAGAGAACATCTTATGAAGGTGTCCTTGGTTATTGTTGTATTATGGCTAATGGATATGCCACAACACCTATTATTACTGTTCTGAGAAATCTTTACAAGGAACACAAAGTTACTGAAATAATTGAAATTGAAGAAACAGAATGGGTCAGAATTGGAAACAGGTATAGTAACGGTGCATATTTCCCTATATCTATTTAAATTTTACAGTAAATATAATACAAAAAAAATAGCAAGATCAGAATTGATGACAGCAGGAATCAAAACAGAAAGATGAACATCAACAATTTGAGATGCGCAGATACAGTAACACTATTGTTACTCAGGAAAAAAATATGAGTTATTTAGAATACCTCACTGTAGAAGTAAAATAATAAAGTAAAAAAGTAAAAAATATAATTAAGAAAAAATATTAAGAAAACAGTAATGTTAATCAATGTGCTTAGTGAACTCAAAGTTGTTTGAAAAGTGAAGGTGGTAAGACTGGTTTTCTTGGGCTCTAAATAAATAAACATGGACCACTTGCTAGACGAAGCAAAGAGGAATATTAATTCTAGGGGAAATGGCAATGATAAACATATGCAAGACCATGAAAGATAAGGAGATTTCTATGAGCATAAATATTAGAAGACTCAAAGAAGGTAAGGT
The DNA here is from genome assembly GCA_032468155.1 of Oxyrhabdium leporinum. Classification (NCBI taxonomy): domain Eukaryota; kingdom Metazoa; phylum Chordata; class Lepidosauria; order Squamata; family Cyclocoridae; genus Oxyrhabdium; species Oxyrhabdium leporinum. The sequence continues at coordinate 28,875 of JANHFL010002764.1, read as the reverse complement.
ACGTCAGTATAAACTGGATATTGAGAAAGAGATAGCTATGCAAACTTCTGAATATGAATCTGGAGTTACTAAGAGTATGAGAGTACAAAAAAAAATGAAAGAAAAAAAAGTATTGCCATATTCAACCAAAAATCACCAAGAAAAAATGTATATATTGAGGGGAATTGATATAGTGAATCATAAACCATATAAAACAACTATTCATGAAATGAAGGGGATAAAGGGGGAAGACAATGATAAGGTAGATGGATGATATCAAAGAGATTAGGTATCTAACTTTTTAAAAATGAGAAAGCTTTACAACTGGTCAATTTTATTGTATACTGTAAGATGGACTCCAATTATTAAGCATTATAATTAATTTTGATCATGGAAGTTTTCCCAGTATATTTCAATTCAATGTAAAATAATGGGTAACCAAGATGGTAATATAAGAACAGGTCTAGGTAACATTGCACTGTTTTCTACACATAAACTTACAGTATTATACAGTAAAGACAGACCTGAGAGCTTTGAAGTGAAAACAGGCTATTAAGCTGACAAACAGTACACAAACTTTGGCTTAAGGCCAGTATCTGACTGAAAATGCATAGGGTCTCCACTCAGATATACAAGCAGGTCATTCTGGACTCCAGATTTAATAGCCCTGTGGAACTACCATGTTTAGATATAGACTTGATTTGTTTGGGGATTACTTATTTTTCTGATTTCATCTCTTTTCCTTTTGTTACACATCCTTTAAGATGTGTACATGCCTAAGCAGAGATTTTCTTATTTTTAATTTTATTTACATGTATTTACATTGTTACGCTTATTTCCAAGTACTTTAAGTCAATTTTATTTTATTTGGAAGCCTTCTTTCTCATTTCCCTAAGAAGGATCATATATTGTTCTCCCAAATTCCTATCCAAAATAGAAACAGTTTTCATCATTGATTAATTGCCCAAAAGGAAAGTAGTAACCTTGAGTACCTAATGTCAAATCATTGTGTAAAGCTGTCCTTCTGGCAGGCCCAGGCCCTCAAACTTGAAGCTGTTATGAGAATACTCCAATTGGAACTAATTTCAGTCCTGTCCTTTAACTGGCAATTTCAATATTCTGAAACCAGAGGCACAGAAGACTCCTAAATCCAATGCACAGAACATGGCATAATACAACAACATAAAACAACAGATCTTCATTTCTGAAAATAGTCATTAGGTATGTCTTGAAAATGAAAAACTAGAACTATCTCCAAACATTTGAATGAGACCCATTAAATTAAGCAAAATAATTTAGGAAGGAGGAACTGTGAATGAGTTCACAAGTATGGGTAGGTCTCTGATTGAAAGTCAGACTGGTGCTGAAAATATCTGCCTTTTTGGTTATTCAGGACCTAATATTGAAAAGGTAGCTCCAACCTTTTGTCCTTCATGCACTTCTCTACCAGTGCTCAATCAAATACCACGTTAATACGAAAAACAATTATTTCACTTGGTTTGGCTTGTTTATTTTATGCATTATAACTACCACAAGACCCTCTGGAAAGTAGGGATGCTGTGCTTTTTTTTTTTTTTAAATCAACCTCATTCAAATATTAAGCCTCAGTAAAATATTTTAATGGAGACATGGCTTTCATGCATTTTATTAATATCCTCTCATTTAGAAACTTTCAGAAGCACGTTTAATTCCCATCTACAATGTTATCCTGACTACAGGTTTAAATGTAGCGATTGGAGCAAAGGTCTCAATAAAATTAACACTATTTTCCTAGCTCATATTTCTTACTTTGCAATATAAAGTATGTATAGACAACTTTCTGAAGAGATAGCTACATTTTGTGAAATAAGAAAAAAATGTCATTTGTTTATGCACAACATGGAAAAATATACTAAGATAAATTGCAATATATTTCCTCACCAGTGCTAATAACATCTTGCTACTGATGTCAGAGGCACTGGCATTCTATTAAATTACTTTTCACTATCATTATATTTGTGAAGTAATTGTTATCCTGCTTCAACTTTACTGAATTCATGATTAAATTGTCCAACTTCAATTACAAATGTTCAAAAGTAGCCAACAACAAACATGACTTTAAATCAGCATGCAAGTTACTGTGAGATCCAATCAGACTCATAAAAATGACAAATGCAATTGGATAAAGAACTGTAAATATACTAATACTATTCCTATGGAATAATTTTGTATTCAATTCAAATGTAAAACTTTATGTTATTGTTTTTTATTATTATTTTCATGTAACACCATCAGTTCAAGCTAACGTATCAGCTAATACCAAGACGTTTTGGATTGCCTGTAGTTAATAACCATTTATAAACTAAAGAATCTTATTTGGGGATGACTAAAGCTGCACTGGACATGGTTAAACCTCACAATGTTCTGACTGTGATACATAACTGCAAATATTACTTTAGTATGATGCACTTTAAAGGTATACATGGGATAGTGACCAAAAGAAAGAATGGTTTTTATTATAGTTTCATTACATTTGTTAAATAATCTACTTTTATGCTACAGTATAATAATAAAATATCAGCATAGTGCCAAACTAGTAGCCTTTGACAATTGCAATAAACAATACAATTCTAGGAGTATGATAAGAGAGAACGTTGGCTGTGCCAGTCATTCGTTCTTTGAGGCTACTTGTACAAGAAAGAGGTAAGGACAGAGTAATGCTATAGGAGATCATATTAAGTATCATTACTTTAGTTACTGAATGTAAATTATAAACTGCAATAAATGCTGTTATGGAACAGCTGTCTCAATAGCTTTTCTGAGGCTTAGAACATATCTGTTTTAAAGCACAGTAAAAGGTAACTAGCAGCACATAAAAGAACTATAAAATAAACAGTATCTATAATTGTTCCAAAGGTGCTTTTTCAATGTATAATTCTATATCTTAAACATTCCAAAACAAAACAAAACTTATCTTTAGCTTTCAGGTCAAATAAAATATATTTGCACCTCAGAGATTTTACATCTGCAGATACATTAAAATTTCCATCTAATGTTTTAATTACCGTGAAGAGTTAAAGGATTAAAGAGTCTTAGTACAAACAATACAAACATCAAAATATAGTTATATATTTGACAGTTGAGACACTGAGGCTTCTACCTTCCAATGTGCTAAGGAAAACTCAGTTATAACCCATCTTATTATATTCAGTTATCATAATGATCAAAAAGGTGATGCTGAGTGACTTAAGATACTTGGAAAATACCTTTGATTTCACAAACAGTACGGTAACACCAAGCAGCAAGGATATCACTAAGCTCTTTCAGCACCATGGACAGCATCGAGCCTCCGCAGCGCTGTGGGCCTGTGTTCCATCTCACAGGACTGGACTGTATCTATCCGACTCAGTTTACAGTTAAGAATAACATACAACCTCAGCACCTCCTTTTCCTCAAATATAAAGCAGCGCTTATGTTGATCACAAGAACAAGCTTCGAAGACATGTGTAAAGCTGAACTGATCATTATATCCCCAAAGTCTGGATATCACAAGTTTATTTATGAAGATACCATCCTCATTGCAAACTTTCAAAATAAGTTGCTTTTTAAAAAAACAGAAAACTCTTCTTGACCAATAAATATTTCCTAAAGTACTACTCTTTCAGGGGGAAAGTAAACTGGTTCCATCTAAAAGTGTTTTTGGATATTTTACATTTTTTGCTTTTTAATGTTTTAGGTTTCTTAAGGTATTGAATAATCCAGATCTTTCTCTTTCGAAAGAGTATTGCTGGCCTTAGTATTTTAAAACATAACACAATTCTTATAGAAAGTGATCACATAATCAGTTTTACTGTTTAAAATAAAACCATACCATTAGCTTTAGAGAAAATTATTTCCGTATGAATTCACTTGGGACCACAACTGTAAAAAGATTCACTACAACAGTCACAACACAACATTTTTTGCTACATATGCAATTGTGGCTTGAGTAGAATGACAAAATAATCAAGTATACATAGCGACAAAGCAGACACCACAATTCTGCTACCATCAGTGCTTTCTACCCGGGATCACTGCAGAATGTATTAGCAATTAATAAAACTGGAGCTAATCCTAACTCCAGAGATTTGATAAGAGAAGATCTTAAGCACACACATGTGCCAAGAAAAAGAAAGTCCACCTGGGACTACTTCCTTTCCTCTATGACTCAATTACCATCCTCTCTAGTGCTCCTCAGATAATCACCGAGCTTTGATTCCCAAAGGTTCCAGGAAGCACTTTAAAGCCCCGCAAGCAAAGCTTTCACAATGAATTTGGACAAGACTGTCCTTCAGAGAGAGGCTGTAAGTACTTGGCCAACCAAACAGCTATCATCTCTCTCTCTCTCTCTCTCTCTGCCGTTTATTCTCGACAGTCCGGAAGTACAGAAAAGAGCAACACCAAGCACGTTATCTTTGGTAGCACAGGATATTTTGAACTGTGATGAATACACGCACACAAAACCCAAAAGAACATATATCCAGTCTCCGTCATCTATTCAACCCCACAAACACAGCAACTTCAAAATTAACTTCCTCTGCAAAGCAATCACTCTGGTCTACTGACCTCTGAATGACGCCTCTCCCTTGCCAACTCCGGGAAACCACCGAAATCGCAAATCAGGTAAGGACGACGTGGGGAAACCCCTTACCAACTATGCTTCAGCCCAACTATCCCCTTCCCCCAGCTTCAGCCCATGCAAGTTCTTCACCTTGGATCCTACTCGCTGGCTGGCACGCCGCCGCTTTTCCCTGCCAAGCCGCATTCCAGCCCCAGGCGAAGCGGGCCAGGGGCCTCGCGGTTCTCGGAAGGAAAGTACCTCTGGCCTCCCAAGAGACCGAGGACGGCTCTCCGCCCGTCCGTCCCGTCGCCCGTCGCCCCCCTACGGCTAGACCACGCGCTTCCTCGAAGATCGCAGGCCAGCACGGTAGTCACACACCACAAGAGTAAAACAAACACAGCCGCCGCCGGAAAGAAAGCGAAGCTCCTACCTTGCAATCCTCCGGACCGGATTTCACCGAGTACTCCTCCGCCTGCAGGTATTTCTGGAGCACGAGCTCGAACTCCCGGTAGCGGTCCTGAGCTTGCCGATCGTACCTCTGGTAAACCAGGACGCAGCGGCGGCAGGAGCGAAGCCAATCCTCCTCCTCCCTGCTGCGCCGATCCCCTTCCCCAGCGCCCCCGTCGTCGTCGTCGTCGTGGTCCACAGTGCAGTTCAGCGTGTCCGGCCGAGAAAGCCCGGCGAAGAGCTCGCGCAGCGTATAGGAATTACAAAAGGGAAGGTAGAGCTCCGCCTGGGCCGAGCCCCCCGGCTGCAAGCGGCGACAGGCAGCCTCGGCGTCGCCCAGCAAGCTGAAGCACTGGCCGGCGGCCGGTGCCGCGGGGCTGCTGCTGGGGGCCGTCCCCCCTACGTCGTCCTCCATGCCCGGGTCCGCGCGGCGCTCCCGGTCCCGATGGCGCCCGGCGGCGACTTGCCTGGCCTCAACGCAGAGCCACAGGTGGTCGGAGAGCAGGACGGTGAAGAAGAGCAGGGAGGCCAACGACAGGCGCCATTTCTGTGCCCGCTCCGAGTCGGCGAAGGGCTTGTCGGTGTCCCGCGGGCCGAAGCACACGCCCGAGCCGGATCCTCCCGTGGGGCGGCTGCTCATATTTCGGGAGCGCGCAGCCCCGGCCGGCTCCACGGCGACGGGGGCTCCGCAGCCGGGCTCGACGGCCCCACGGGCATGGACACTGGGCGGCGGGGCGCCAGGCTCCCCCCTCAGCGAAGGGTGACGAAGGGGGTGGGGGTGGCCGCGGCGGCGTTGTTGGTGCGAATGGTGGCGATGGTGCTGGTGCTCCTGCGCGCTGGGCTGGGCCGGGCCGGTAGCCGTCCCCTGCCTCCCTCGCCTTTCCCGTCACCCGGGCATGGTCAGAGCACAGGCCCCCATTTTGGCGCCAACACCGCCAGTCCCCCGCTTCCCGCCCGTCGCCTCATGCCGCGCTCCGCCGCCCCCACCCCCCACCCCGGCGCCCTGGAGAGCCACCCGGGGAACCCCGCGGACTGCGCCCCCGCTAGCCCCAGACGAGCTCCCGGCGCTGGGCTGGCTGCGGCTCGACAGGTTGCTGGGGAGATGCCGGAGCGCCGGGGCTGAGGCTGCTGCAGTTCCTGCCGCTTTGGAGGTGGCGGCTTCTGCTGCTGTGGCTCTCGCTGCGGCTGGCTCTGCTCTCGCTGCTGTTGCTGCTGCCGCCGCCGCTGCAGCGGCTGCTAGGAGCGTTGGTGCCACTGCGCTGCGGTTGCTGTGGCTCTCGCTGAAGCTCCCGCCGGGCACGATCCCTCCCGGCTCGCGGCACGGATTTGGTTGCCTCCTGCCGCCCGGGGGCCACCCTCATCTTGGGGCCCTGCGCTAAGTTGCCGCCATCTTCGTCCGGGAGAAGCACTTTTTTGGTGGGGAGCGCACGGCCCTTTGCGTCATCTCCTCCTGCGCCGCCAGCCTGGCGCATTGGCGGCGGCGGCGCGGCGTGCTCTGCTTTCTTTCGACTGGGGAGGGGGGCCGGAGGAGGAGAAGAGAGAGGAGGGAAGGGGAGAGATTTGGGGAATTGCCTGCCACTCTGTGGCTCGCTCTCGCCGCTTTTAGGATCCCCACGCTGACGTTCTGGCTCGAGGGGGAAATCTCGCAACTCTCCTCCCTCGCCCTTCAAAGAAGATGGATGCATCGGGGATCCTCAGGGGTGAGTGCCTCCGGCGTGACTCTTGCATCGATTTAAGGCGTCGGTTACTGGAGACCCAGTTTCCATTTGGACCTGCGCGCCCCTTTCCCATCCACTCTTCCCAAAGCTCTAACCTATGGCGTGTCAAGCGGCTCTATCACATACAGGCAGTCACCAGCTGTCCCTGAGCCACTTCGTAGTGCAGAAGGCACGCAGTTGCATAGAACTTTCTCTCTGGCTTTTGCGGTTCTTCTTTTTTTTTAAGGTAGGCGCTGTAGTCTGATCGGAGTTCTTTTGCGGAGAGAGCAGCAGAAAGCGCTAAATCTCGTGTTGCCGAAAATCAGCCTCGTCGTGTTATTCTCTTAGTTCAGAATTTGACTGAAGAAAGTTCGTTGTCACAGCTAGAGGGGAAAAATCTTTTTTGAGTTAACTGTATTTAATAACTATGACTGTGTTGTGTTAATGCATTATATGTACCAATGCGGTAACACTTTGGAGCAATACAGATTTTGCCTTCCTAACTGTAGTTGATCATAAGGACATTCCATCCAGCTTCCAATTCTGAAGCTTATTGTTCTACTATAGAGAGAAGTGTTGGTGTTTGAGGGGGTGGAATTGGAGATTACAAGTGAGTCTGTTTTGTCCTGGTGCACTCCTTATTAAAGTAGCTAATTAGACAGTGGGGGGAGGTTAGTTTTAGCCTTCAAAATATGTTCCTGCTGTCTTTTTGAAGGAAGAAAAAACTGCAGGTGAATTTAAGGGGAAGATCAGGCAGCAGTTAATGCCTACCCACCCCCATCCAGGTACCTCCAAGTCTATTCATACTAATATTCACTATGCTTCTGCTATTAGTGCAGCAACTCTCCATCTTCCTTCTATTTTTATGGCCCGTGTTCAAGAACAGCTACAGCACCACCAAAAGGATTTTCAGCAGAATAGTTTGGCAGTAGGCCACATCCCAGTCTTATGCCCATGTACACAAAGCAAATGCCAGCAAGTATGATAGGATGTGCTTCTGAAAAGAAGTCCATAAAATTACAGCATCAGTCGTGCCAGCGTTATAATACCAATCAGAAGTTAGACTTTCACGTGGAAATGAAGTTTTATCTTACTCAGTCCTTAGGTATCTTACTGATTGGGAGATAGGCACAATGGTTTTATGAATTTCTAGTATTATGAGGTGTGGTTTTTAATAATATAGAAAGTGTTGGTTAAAATATTTAGATATCTAGATGTAATACAGATAATAATCAGCTTTTCAATGTATCTCTTTAGTCCTTTAAACATTAAAATGAAAGACATGTGATCTTTTCTTTCAAAGAATGATAGCCTCAAATCTGAACCATTTCATATGCTAAGTTATGCTACTAAGTATTTTGTTTCTCAAAGAAGCTAGACAGATATGTTGACCCAATCTCATTTTAGTCCCACTGTGTCTCTTTTATCCCATGTCATTAAAGTATTATCTAAGTAAATGGGAAGTATAATACATAAATAAAATTCCATGTTATAGAAGTTGTGCTGTCCAAACAATCTCAGAGAATCAGACACAATTGAATTGAAGAAAAAAAATGAAGCTGTGGAGATGTTCAGTTAATGTTACGAGAGAAATCACAGGATAACTCATATCAATTACATGATATGTTTGAATTTTGCTACTTCAGTATTAAGATTAATGAAATTTGCAGGATATGTTAAATTATATGCATTAACTGCATTTCCATACAGGAATGGTTGTCATCAGAGATGAGCTGCTGCTGGTTTGCACCGGTTCTGGCAGAGCGGTGGTTAAGATTAGGCACAGTTCAGCGAACCGGCAAATCCCACCATCGGCTGGCCCCGCCCCTGCCTATTTTTCGGCCTGGTTTTTGGGTGATTTTCAGGCTGTTTTGGGGGGCATTTTCAGGCCATTTTTGGCCCTGAAAACAGCCCAAAAACCAGCCTGAAAATGGCCAAAAAACCAGGCCGAAAAACGGGTAGGGCCAGCCAGTGGTGGGATTAGCCCCAACCGGCTGAATTCTACCTCTGCCTTTGAGGCGAGTGGCCGGGAGGGAGGGCTAGGTGTGATGAGTGACATCACCCACCCAGTCACATGACCAACCAACCACGCCTACCCAGAAAGAGAACCGGTTGTTAAAAAATTTGCAGCCTACCACTGGACGTCATGCATGTTTATAGTGAGATTGACTTATAAGTATCAGAATTACAGAAAACAGGAAACAACAGTTTTCAAGAAGTAACAAAGTGAGATCCTATCAAAATTTAACTTTGATGTATTTGTCCATTTCAGAGAATTCTTACAGACTTAAACAGTGTATACATATCAAAGTGCAGTTACATTAATAGTTGCCTATAGTGGCATTTTCAGGTGGGTTCATGTGTATTCAGGTGGCATGGATAATTTTGGAAATGAATTACTATTTTTCCTCTTTCTCCATTATGTTTAGTTTCTCCACTCTGTTTAGTACCATCTCTTTGTTGCAATTGCAGGATGGATTTGGGGACTTCCATCCGCAACAGATCACAGCACTGTAAAAGCACCTATGTTTTATTATGAAAATTTACAAAGTGTGTACATGTGAACGTGGAAGAAATACAGAAACCAGCCCCAGTTCCAGACTTCTGGCAGTAGAGGGACAGGTTGGGTATAGTCTTGTCATACCAGTAATATGCACCTGTGGTGAGCAGGTGAAGCACTTTTATTTCCTTTTATTCCTTTCCAGAGTGAAGGGGAAATATTTGTCTTATTGCAGAAGATGAGAAGAAAGGCAAGACATTAACAGCTGGCTCCTGATTGACTAAAACATCTTAGCTAATAGCTTGGCTAGAAATCACATTCTGATTGGCTTCTGGTTTTTGATGAGCATTGGAGACTTACAGAACAGAAGTGCCTATAGCATCTTGTGAGAATGGGCCATTCAAGACATTTCAATAATTTCAATCCTAAAAATACAAGATAGGTGATAGAATGGCTGGAAGTACTATCTGGAAGTACTTCAGATAAGTAACAAGCTTATTTTGCCAAAACTGTGTTTTCAAAGTTGGCCCAAACTATGTATGACCTGGGAGACCTGTATTTAGTGTTCATTTCCGCTATGACTTATTTTTAATTAAAATACAGTTAACAAGTTTAGGGGGTGATTCATCTCTTTGCTGTAGGCCACTTATTTTATTAAAATAATATCCAAGGGGTCCCATATTTGCCAACGAATATGTAAACAGATAGGAAGATAATTTACATTGGGGGGCATTCACAACTTTTTACTTCACTATTCATATATTTTTATATAGTGGAAATAAACTGTCCGCATCCAAAAATCTAGGGAGCTGCACTACTTAAATTTCCATAATGCATTTCAGAAACAAAGACTAAATAAGACTACAGTGCACTGTTTTAAAGAAAACAGGTCTGCAGTGTAAGCTATCTTGCAGAATCTGTACAATACTGGAAGAAGACAAGGTTGCTTTAATAGGTTGTTAACAAGTGGTCTTTTATTACTCCTATGAGCTCCAAAGCACCTCTTTCAAATCTAGCCTACCATTCAAACAAGCAGTTCAAAATAGGAATCTTGACTGTAGAAATCCAAATTAAAGCTTCCTAGACAAGCATCCAGCCTCTGCCTGAAGCCAATCCAATGAAGGAGAGAGAAAGAGACCACTGCCTCTGGATAATTAATTTCGATAACTGTTCTTGCCTTCAGGATGATTTTCTAACATTCAACCAGAATCTGCCTCCCTGCAATTTAGGACCACTTCACAGATTCTGTACTAAACCCATTGTGGGAATTTTTTATTGACCATTTTCAAAATGCTGGTAGTTGTATAACTGCTGTGATACAGTTCAGTAGCTCTCAAGCTGTCATTTGACACTATGTGGAATATTGATTTTTATTGCTTTGATTTGCAGATGCAAAAATGAAAGATAATGTGAAAATACCGTATAGGATACAGCTTGCAAACTCTCAATTGGAATACATTTTACTAGAAAAAAAAAGGTGATCATTAGTCGATACCTGATATATGACAATGACCTTTAATTAATAGCAGCTATGCACACGGTAATTATTTTTCTAAATATTTATTACAAAACAAATTGTGATGTGTTTTCTATATTTTGGAAATAAACACTGATTGTTCAAGTGACATTTAGTAAAACAAAAACAAGTGATTTAACTCTTGCAATATGTACATTTTTCTCTTTTGCTGGTCCAGAAATTACACTAGGCAAACTACATTGATAAAGCATTTCATCTCCTATAAATATTTGCAGAGTCCTAATGCTCTTCTCCTGGGCAAACATGGTTTGCAAAGGCTTTATCTGATTCTCAGCTGCAGCACACAAGCAGATTCTGCCACATTGGAATAGGTGCAGTTCTGGTATCCAGCGTCCCCTAGCGTTAGCCTGGGAGTCTAAAAAGTAATCATTGATATGGTGCAAGGTTGGAGAGAGATTTTGATTCACATCATGGGGAAGTGAAGCAGATCAATATAGAATCCGGCAGTATTATATGTATAAAATTATTGCCAATTCTGTTCTGTTAACTCTATTAATATCATTTCTGCCTGGCAGCTTAGTTGTGCAAACAGGAAGTATGATATGGTAAATACTTTAACTTCCTCTCAGTAAAGAAACTTCTTAGTAACTTCTAGTATTCTCTTATTTGTTTTACTAAGACAGCGTACTGTTGAAATTTTGAAACTTTCATTACTGTCCCTTTTCAGTTTCCCATTTCCCTCCCACAAAAATCAGTCACAATTCCATGTCCATCTTATCCGACCCTGAACCTGTAACAAAACATTGCAGCGTGAAGTGATCCAGCCGCTCAAGGTTCTAAATTGTCACCTAAGTCATTGTTCAAGATACTCACTTTTCATTTTCTCTCTCTTCAATTACATTTCCTTTTCAACCTTTCCATAGACCGCATTTTGTGACCACCATGAGTCCATTTAGCTTTCACTCAGATGCTTTGGCTTCCCCTGTTAATTATTTATAATTGTTAAAATACTTTGCAAAACTTACTTCCTTAAATTCTTTGGTTCTTAACTGATCAATAATGACTTGCACAAGATATTCCAGTGAATTACAGGACTCATCAGCACAATGCAAACAGATTGACAACTGCAGAAACCCCTCGTTCAAAATGCAGATGGTTGCCCTTTTCAAAATAAAATTGCACTTACATGAAAACCAAAGGTCTGATGTTTGAGAATATTCATGGCAATTATTTTGCTCCTCATAAGAATCAGAGTGCTTTCCTCTGGCTCAGCTTGATGTACCTGTTACATTTTCACCTTGCAATAGGATATCTCCCATGTCTTCAAACTAAATTGATCATCTGCTACCCGTGTTTCTCAGAAAATAAGACCGAGGCTTATTTTCTTTTAGACTTGAAAATAAGTATGTGGGCTTATTTTTGAGGAGGGTCTTACTTTTTTTGAGGTGCAGCAGGGCAGACTCGATGAGCTGGACATGCTGTGGACGCACCATCGTCGCCTGGGATCGTGCAGGCATCAGGGGCACATAAAGGCCGCAAAAATCCCCGGGCTGTTTGCAATTCAAGCGAGCAATGAGCAGGAGCGGCGGCTCCGCCTTGAGGTTTGTCATACTGGTGCAGCCTCTTGGAGCAGAACCCTGCAAGGCTTGTTGTGGCATTGCATTCATGAATGGCAGCACCTCTGTGAGATTCATCATACCAGTGCAGCTGGCACCCTGCCATGAGCGGCTGCGCCGGTGTGTCCAAACTGGAGCCTTTTTCACAAGAGGCAGGAAAATGGGGAGGGGAATTTTCCTGCCTGTCATCCATTCCTCAAGCTCCCTTTCCCTCCCCATTTTCCTGCC
>JANHFL010002763.1:113857-132739 GCA_032468155.1 Oxyrhabdium leporinum | reverse complement strand
TTTCTCCTTAAATTCTCTCCGGAGAGAACTTTCTTTGCCAGCTCCACCAAAAGAATTGGCTTTCTTTTCTTTTTTGTGGAGGGATGGCAAAAGATGGCCGGGGGTGGCCAGAGACAGAAAAAGGTCATATCAGCATTTTTCAGAAGAAAACTATAGGGCTGATCGTTGACAAAAGCAGCGGTTTTTTGCCACTGCCAAGCGGGAGGATATAGCAAAACGGCTGACCGGTGAATATTGGTCCCCGCTGTCGTCCCCACCTCCTACGCAGCAGCTCAGCTTTCTGTCTTTCATGTGGAGTCCCCTCAATATGCTCTGAGAAGCAAGTGTTTTCTGTTGGGTAGCTCTGTTTATAGCTTGGCGCAAGCAGCTATAAATCTTGCCTCGCCATAAATGACAAAAACCATTGGTATGCATAAGAGGCCACCCTGAACTGAAAGTACGTGTGTATGTTTGTGCGTGCGTGTATAAATCTCTTCTTTCCCTTGTTCTGCTTTGTTTGGGGTTTAAGGTGACAGTGCAATTTAAAGAAACTTCTTTGTATTTTCCACACCTTTGGTAACGAAGGCCTGTCAAAATCGCACTTAGCTCTTATTCCAGCGCCAACTGGCTGATTTTCTGAGGCAGTTTAAAACCTCGCCCTCTGGGTCTAATGTGGTGGGGGTTTTGTTATTGTTGTTGTTGTTGTTGTTGTTTTGTCTGTTTTGGTCTCTTTACACCCCCCCCCCACAATTCCGCGCGAATGGGGGGGGGGGAATTACTGAAAACTATTCTACTTACTGATGTTATTTTAAACGTCAAACTACTTGAGCAAGAGAATGGTCGGAAAGTGCAGAAAGGGAAGAGGGGAAAAGGAGAAATGGAAAAAAGAAAGGTGAAAAGAAAGTGAGAAAGAGAAGAGAGGAGGAAAAAGAGAAAAAGAATAAGGAAAACCAAAGTTACCAAAACAGCAGCGCTGATCAGCATGCACACGCATGGCCGTGAGTATTTGTTAAATAATGCAAATTGAGACACGGGAGAGGTAGGCAATAAGCGACAGTCCTTAAGTCCTTAACCCCGACTGTGCTTTAGAAAGTCTTCATATCTTTCAGCTAAGAAATTATGCCTCTCCTTTTCAAATAAATATTCGCTCTCCAAAATATTCCTGAGGGTATAGCCTCACAATTACACCCTAGTCCTTATTAGTGGTTGCTTTAGTTACCTAGCGTTTAGTTAGTTACGTGGAATTAGAACCTTGATAATTATTTAGCCCCACTGACATAGAAGGAGATGGGCAAATTTATTTCACTGGCTATCCATCCAGGCATTATTTCTAATTTCCGCCGAACTTGGAGCCAGATTCTCCTTCTATCCTAAATATTAACTGCTCGTTTTGTAAACGGATGGTTGTGCTGTTTCCTCGATGATGTGTATGTGAATGTTTGGGAAGGGCAACCGGAGAAGAGGAGCGAAGAGGCGAAGTGGGCATCGGATGAGGGTCACCTACATTGTTTTAATCCTCCCCGTTAATAGCGCTGTACAGATTGTGGGATTGTGGGACAGACCAGAAGTCTGCTTGCTATTGTGTGTGGTGGAGGTGGGGTAATGTTTATCCATATGTGGCATAACTTCCAGATTTTAAACTATGCCTTCCGTCTCCCCCACCCCGTCCAGAATTCTCTATATTATTCATCAAGCTGTTGCCATACTGGTGTGTGAAATTTATGTTTGTGTGTGTTTTACACACACACACACACACACACGCACAATCAAAGGTCTGGGGAGAGCGATAACCTTTTTGTGAACATCCTTTGTCTCGATTAGCATAATTTTCCTGGCCTCTAATGCCTCTCTGGCCCTTCACTCTTTCACTGCCTCTTTCTTCTCACTCTATCCATTCCATCTCCCCCCCTCACCCCGCATCTCTCCTGCCTGCCCCGGACTTCCCGAGACAACTGCCTCCTTTCTCCCATCAAACGTCCCCTTGGGGGTGCAAGGTTGCACAGGCAGCCCTCTGCTTTTTCCCAGCGATCCGGTCTAGGAGAGAGCTTGTCCGGGGGTAGCGAGGCACGACTCTCACTCGGCCCCAGGGGTGAGGTGGAGGGCGTGGAGGTTGGGGCCGGAATGAGGTAAGGACAGGGCAAGGGGGGGGGACACTCCATCAGAGGCAAGCTGAAGAAAGACCTTCTTGGGTGTCCCCTTCCTGGTGGAGGCAGGGAGATTACGGTTCTGATTCTTGGGCTCGTCTTGGCAGAAATGATTTGAACTGGTCCCCATCCCGGAGGAGCAGAAGGCACAGTTGTCAGGGCGGAGGGGTTAAAGTGAAAGGGGGAGAGTCTGATCCCCGGCCTGGCAGGGAACGACTGTCGCCTAGCCTCCAAAGACCAATACTGGCTTCCGCCTCAGTCGTCAGAATTAAGGTAAGCAAGCCCCAAATACGCGGCTATCAGTGGTGAATGCCGGAGTTTATGTCCTGGTTGATTTATGACCAGAGACTTAAATCTCGGTTCAAGAAGAGTTCACAGGCTGGAGCTTCCTTCCAGGCAGTGACGGATAGACCATTTCACGTCGAGTTCAGGCCGGGTGCCCCTCTCCCTTCAACTTTTCTTTATCTGGCAGGAAATCTCCGGCCGCCGAGAGGAGGCCAGCAGTGGGGAAGTGGGTGGGGAATGTAAACGGGGTCCCCCTGAGTGGACCACGATTTACAGGAGGGGTGAGTAGAAGGGTAAACCAGACAAGCGCAGAGAAAAGGGGCTCAAAACCTATAGTCTGGTCTGCCAATCAGCTCAAGAGAACACTGACGATTTTGGATTCAACCCGATAGTTTCTGCAAGAACTCCCAGAAACTCCTGTGCACGCATGTTTACTTTTCTTGCATTGTGGATCGGGCCAATATAATGGTGGTTGGAAAGGTGGATTCTTTGTGTGGGCGCTGGTGGGTGAGAATCAGTCTTCCCACGAAAACTTTGCATCGCTTCGAGATTTTAGGAGAAGACCTCTCCACCAAGTGCAGATCTCGTTTTTTTCTTAAACCCCCCCCCCCTCAGTATTCCTGAACCAAAGTTGCTATCCTATGCAGGCTTTCCAACGAGCCAATTTCATTTGTTATAATGTGTCTTCCTTCTAAAATGAACAGGAATCGGATTGGGCTGTAAAATTGTAATCCTGGCCATGGGTACAAGAAGTATGTTCCTTGTAATCAAGTGGAGGCAGTTTTTGGAATAAACCTAAGTCAAATAGATACTATGGAAAAAACAGGCATCAGCCTGCAGATTGGCAAGATAATCCACTATTACTAGAAAGTATGAGTTTGAAGTCATACTTTGAAATCATTGGGTTTGCAAACAGACTTTTTGGTGATGGAATAGTGCTTATTCAAGTTTCCTTCACTGGCTGCTTCTTGTGTTTTCTTACATTTGCATTCTCTTGAAACAAACATTTACTTTCAGTGAAACAACTCTGTATAAAATGTGAGCCTGTGTATTAATTTTTTTTCTATCTTTAAAGAAAAGCTATTTCCTCTATTACGGGCATTGTTGTCAACTGCTTTTTGTTTGCACTGACTATCCACAAACAGGAAGGGGGCTGCCCGACTGTCTCACCCCAAAGTCACTTTTGCTTACTTTTTCCCTACTTACAAGCAAAAGAGACTTTGGAGAACTCTTGTAAGAGTTCTTTCTGCAAAGGGCAGAAAGGAAACAGCCAGCATCTTATTGTTTCACATTTCTTAATTCAAAAAGTGAACTAACATTTCCACCCTACCCGCACCCCCAACAAAAAGGCAAAATGTTAGAAGTCTGAAATTAGGAAGGGCTATTAGAAAACAGATAGCAACACTCAGGCTCCCAAGTCAAATTCGAAGTAAAGTTCTGGATTTTAAAGTAAATTTACTTCCAAATCAGATAAAGTAAGTTCCCACCCAACCCAAATTGCAGCTGAAATTCATCTTCTATATTTTTCAATACAGGTTGTTTATTATAACTTTTGAGAGACTTGATTGTTGTTTTTAAAACCAAGCAAACAATGAAAAGATAACTTCACCCTCTATCGAAGGAAGCTGCCATCTGCAAGAGGTTTATTAAATCAGTCTGTCTCTCATGTGTGCCTTGTTCTGAAAGAAAATTGGGTGAACTCAAACTCAAACTCCTTCAATTAATTTCAGTATGCTTGTGAGGTGATAGTGTGTAATGTATCCCACCAGCAAGATAACCCTGGCAGCCCACTGTTTTGACTGGAACTTGAGTTGGGAATGTTTGTGTGAATATGAGGACTTTGGAGAGAAGGCATGGAAGTGATAGGTTTTTAACTGGTGGTTCGGATGATCTGTAAAAAGTTCTTCAATTGCAGATAAGGAGTCTTCTGAAATCCCACCCAACCTCTTCTCTAGCTGATTCTGCTCAGACAGGTAAACATTGTTGAGTGAACAAAAAATATTTGCCTGGTTTGTAAGAGTGTTTGTGGTTTTGTGCACCCATTCCTCTGTCTGCATCCAAATGACCTCCATACATCAAATGACACTGCAATCTCAGCGACAGAACCTATTATGGTTGAGTTAGGAGGAAGGTTCAAGCTGTGGTCATGGAGATGGACACTAGCGGGTGTGCCTTTTTCCAGATATTTGTGTATATATTCATGAAGGAGGGAAAGGGGAAAATAATAATTCAAAACATCTGATCGACTGTGCAACCAACCATAATAGTAATAATGTCATGTTTGATACACCCTCAAATAATTAGACCGGGATCCTGCAAGGACACAAGCAACCAAAGGGACAGGCCTGAAACTTCCCACAAAGGAGCACTAACTGGAAGATAATTTCTGACTGTTACCCGTTTGCTACATGTGGAGACTATTGGATGATAGAGGCCAGATTTGTGTCCCTGTCTAAACTGGCAGCAGTTAAAGCTAATTTATGCGCAGGAAGTTGGCTGATTATTAAACAGAGAAAGCTTGGGATATCCCCAGCCACTATGCAGTTTCATCACACAAGGGTTATTAAGGGTTCCATTTATCAAATATTTTGGTTTCCTAGCCAACATTTCATGAGTTCGAACCCCTCCAGCGCTGGATTGTTGAGTCACTCTTCGTGGTGAGCCTTGAAGATGCATGTATTGATTTTTCTTTAAAAGGCATTGTATTCAACCCTTTAAGTAAAGTACAGCAATATTTTCTTTTTCTTTCAATAAATAAGGGAAACAATATGATATTGCTCGACAGTAAAGCAAAAGGAAATTGTAAGTGGTGCTTTGATGCGCTTCATAGTCTTAAATCAGTTATGGAAAACAATCTGCTCCAACCTCTTTCTTATCTGGAGGCCATTTATTGCAGTGATCGATCAGAGCCCTTTTTATGGGAGAAAAGATAAAACAATTCTTAGCCTGCATGTGGATGTGAGTGTGTGCGTGATTAGAAATCACCCAATTCTACTTTCTCTTGGATCTGTAAACCACACAATCTGGGCTGCCAGTAAATCTCTGCATATCTTTTTCTATTTCTCCCTCCCCCCTCCTCTTACCGAAATTCTCTTCGCCTTCAGGCCAAGTCATGCTGCTAAATATTGCTGACCACTTTTTCTGTTATGGCTTTCATGTCACTTAGCTATTGAAAGTAAGATGGATTTGTACTATTTCTCCACTCTCCTGTGCTTTCCCTACACCCTAGGTCTACAAGGAGAGGCCATTGGAGGAGAAACGTCATGTGACAGAGTGGTGCCAATGTTATTCTTTAAGGGTGTCAAGACCCTGTCAGTTTATGAAATAAATATTGGGAAACAACGAAATGCAAAAAGCGACCTACTACGACAGCTCTGCGATCTATGGAGGCTATCCCTACCAAGGAGCAAATGGTTTCGCTTACAATGCTAGTCAGCAGCAATATCCTCCGCCTTCTGCTTCCGCGCTGGTGGAAACCGAGTATCATCGACCTGCATGTTCTTTGCAGTCCCCCGCTGGCACCAACGGCACTGTGTCCCATCACAAGCCCAATGAAATCAGCGAGAGTTGTATGAGGACCATCCCCAGCCAGTCTCTCCAGCCCCCAATCCTACCAGAACAGCCCCAGCAACAGCCTCCGACCCAGCAGGCACCACCACTTCCCCCCCCTCCTCCTCCTCCCCCCTCCGTGTCACCACCTCAAAATGCCACTGCCAACACCACCCCGGCCAATGCCACAAAGAGCTCCATCCTGAACTCACCTATCATGTCCAAACAAATCTTTCCCTGGATGAAAGAATCTCGGCAAAACACCAAGCAGAAAAACAGCAGTTCCAGTTCAGGTAATGGAATAGGGGAGGGTTAACTGGAGAAAGCAAGAGGGTTCAGTACTTACTAGCAGGAGCAGCTGATCCACCACCCTCCAAAGTTCTGCTAAACTTCTTGGGAGCCCTGCCTGCCAAGTATTTCGTGGTGTCAGGAAAGAGAGATGAAACTTCCCCACTATTTTTACTGGGAAATTGAACCTGTACAATCTCTTGAGATCACAAGCATTATTTTATTTCATTTGTGCACGCACACACAAGCCCATCTCCAGAGAGTCGGGTGATGAGAGAGGCTTCAGTTTGCTTGATGGTGACCTCTGTTCAACTCTGAAAAAAGAATGTGAAGTTCCCTTTGCTTCTCTCTTTTCAAGCTTGGATGCCTGTTAGAATCATCTTCAACATTCCATACTGCAGCCTCTCCCTCCCCCTCTTGGCAGCTATTAAACCAGAGCCAGATATGTACAAGCCCCTGGCCTGCCTTCCACCAGTGTTAGCACTTTTTTTTTGGGGGGGGGGTTGATTCTATTCCAGCAATATAAGCCAGCGACCTATTCCTGCTGAAGCGTAATGAGAATAAAATAGCTCATCATGATCTTCAGTCAAGATCAATGCTTTGTTTGATATTCATAACCTCCTTTGATTTTAGCTCACAGACTGGCAGCCTTATAGGAATGGGAACAAAGCTTAGGTTTCTTTAGCACTCTGCAGGCAGGTCCATAAATACATTATGGGTGGATTACAGTGTTTATCTACAGTGTTATTACATAAGTAAACCCAAATCGATGAGAAAAGTATTAGCGTCCTTTTCCCCAGGCATTTGGCTTCTACTTATCATTTACTTCCACAATTTATCTTGGACCGAGAAAGTAGATTCTAAACATTTTTGCAAATGTTTTCCACAGTGTATTTCTAATGCTATCATAGAGTAAAATAATCATAGGTAGGCTTTATTATTTAACATATTCAGTGCTCTATGTTCTATATTTCTCTCTCTCTCTCTCTATATATATATATATCTTAGTTTACCAAACCAGAATCTATGTATCTTGTCAATCAGAATACTAAGAGTAGATGCTAAATGCTTGTATTTGGAAATAACAGCTACAAAGCCTTTCAGGTAGATATGCTTTAAGCTGCAGCCTTATCTCATCATTAAGTTCAGTAGCCAGAAACTTAGATACATAAATTAAGCTTAAGCATATAAAACTTGAAAGAACAACTTCCAAAAGACTATCCTCTAAGAATCAAAGTAGCTTCAGCAGTAGTTTCTTTGCTAATGTGAAGAAAAGTGCAGGGCATTTTTGAAAACATCTCATTATTCTCTCTCCCTGTAGACACAGGACAGTTAAGTAAATAAATAATGAACACTTTACCCTTACATGTATTTCAAAATCGTTATCAAGGCAGGCTACTTTTACACTTTAAGAGTAGGGAAGGAACTTTCCTCCAGTTGTTTTGGGCTACATCTCCTATAATACCACTAAATTGCTTAAGAGAATTCAGCCCAATAGGTTTTGCAATACAAAGCCTCTTCTCGGGCATCAAACAGTATATCCCTTTAAACTCAGTCACAGATTTGGCCTTGTATCTCTTATTTCATTCTATTCTTTTCAATGGGATGAAACTGGCTTTAAGCCAAGTAATATTTTACTGCAGGAGTGTCCAAGATTACCCTGAGAAGGAAGTGGAGGGAGAATGGATGTTTGCTATCAGGATTATATTTTGATTTTACTGATATAAAATATCCATATTATTGACAATAATCCAACTCAAGGAGCAAGGAATTTCTGTGGTTTGGCGCTGAGGAAGAGTAGTCTGACAACCATTAGTTGCCTTGTTTATCTTTCTTGTAAAAATTACATTTCTGAGGAGCTGTTATTTCTAGTAGTTTTTGAAGAATGCATGGTTCCTTTTCTAGAAAAGGTTGCCTCAAGCAATTATTACTAGATCAGAGAATTAAAATGGGATGGGAAAGACCAAAATATTATTTAGCCTGGTGGTTTTAGATTCTTATAATCTTCACTCTACATAGCTATTCTGGGGATAAGAAATTAGAAGTCAAATATATTTGGAGGGTGCTAGGGTTTGGAAGGATCGGTAATGTTGCCTCAGTGTTCTTCTTATGAAAGCTTGCTAGCCTCAGGATGAGGGAGACACTGACCATTCATCATGATTGATTCAACACAGGATGGTTGAATGGAAGAACACCACTTGTACTTTGACTCAGGCAGCAAATAACCTTTGATCAGTCTTCCTTCCATTTTAAATACATTTGCTATTAGTTTGGGCAGAGTGAGCCATTCTAACATTAGATCTCTCAGTGTACTTGCAAATTTAGCAAGTAAGTAATTTATTATTATTTCTGGTCATAGTTTGCTAGGTATCATCCTACTTATTTTGTTCTTTGTATGATTTGTATAGGTGAGAGTTGTGCTGGTGATAAAAGCCCCCCAGGGCAAGCTTCTTCTAAAAGAGCTCGCACAGCTTACACCAGTGCCCAGCTGGTAGAACTGGAAAAGGAGTTCCACTTCAATAGATACCTTTGCAGGCCAAGAAGGGTAGAGATGGCTAACCTCCTAAATCTCACTGAAAGACAAATCAAAATATGGTTTCAGAATCGCAGGATGAAATACAAAAAGGATCAGAAGGGCAAAGGCATGATGACCTCTTCTGGAGGACAATCCCCCAGCAGAAGTCCTGTCCCTCCAACTGCTGGAGGTTTCCTGAATTCTATGCATTCCCTCGTCAACAGTGTTCCATATGAGCCCCAGTCACCACCATCTTTCAGCAAGACCCATCCGAATACCTACAGCATCAATACATCATATCCGGCTCCTATCAATAACTGCCCTCCTCCTCAAAAGAGGTACACCGGAACTGCAGCAGTGACACCAGAATACGATCCTCACCCTCTTCAAGGCAATGGTTATGGCAATCCGCATATACAGGGAAGCCCCGTCTATGTTGGGGGCAATTATGTGGATACCATGGGAAATTCGGGACCATCTATCTTTGGTCTAACTCATCTCCCTCACCCATCCTCTGCCAATATGGACTATAGTGGGGCTATGGGCAACAACCATCATCATGGACCTTGTGATCCGCACCCAACGTACACAGATCTTACTTCTCACCATCCTTCTCAGGGAAGAATTCAGGAAGCACCCAAACTGACCCATCTGTAATATACCATTGGTTATATAGTGAGTCTTAAAAGCTTCCCAAGTTTTTTTTTTTTAAGAAATGGGAAAAACCCAACTTTTAAATTCTCTCCTCCCCCCCCCCCTTATCCAATACAAATAGTTTTATTTGCTTCTGGGTTTTATTCCGATGTGTTTTCTTTTTGGTAAAATGCGTTTTCCAGTTTATGTGACGTAGCAATATTTGTTGCTTGAATTGCTCTCTAGTTTCAATAGTGGATATTTATCTTCTTGAACTCTTGCCTTGTGATCTTGCTTTGAGAGTATACATAGGCTTTATACTCTTAACTTTGACTCTTTTATCAAACAGGGTATTATGAACAAATTTTCTATACAGATAGTTCTTAAATGTGTACAGAATCAGTCCCACCTGGGAAACATTTTTTTATTTTAATTGCACTTCTTTTAGATAACAAGAAAAAAGGGCGCTTGAATAGGGGCTCCTGAGCAAAATGATTAATACTTGTACGTCTTTAATCGTGTGTATGCTGGTGAACTTTCAGATTTATTTATATTTTTTTGAATAATCTAAGTGTTTAAATTTTTTATTTATCCCTATCTGTTCATATTTATATATATGAAGATATTAAAAAATAAACTTCTTTACCCTGAATATTCAGGAAATATTGACTGGCTGTATGTTCAATGGCATACAAAGAGAATATCATTTGAAAAAGGAACCAGAATTCTTTTATTTTTTAAAAAAAAGAAATAATGCAATAAAATCTGGAAAACAACACATCAAAATAGGAAAGTAATGGATGTCGATAGATAATCTAAGTAGAAAACGGGTAAACCGGGATTTGACAACAACAAAGGATCATAATTTTGTTTTCAAAAGGATACACTCACATTCTTAAAACTAACTTACTAAATAAAAGCTTTTATTCTGAATAATAGAAATTTTTGATATATCATTTGATTGCCATCCTCCAGTCCGAATCCAAAGACAAAAGGAACGAGGAAAAGAACATCCGGAACGATTAAGCCCCCTGAGTTTTAAATGCACAGCCAACCTTTTAAACTCCCCCCCCTTCTGACTGGACTTTTAAAGCTGCCAAAATTTAAGTATTTCCAGAAGGTACGCGCGCTCGTCTGTTGCATTTAAATCGAACAAAGCCTCTTCCAGCACCACCAAGGCTGATCGAACAAGCGTTCCTGTCGTTCGCGTTTGACTCCATACTCAGAGACAGATTCAGCGAGTAATTTTCCTGAGTCAGCGCTTGCCTGGCGACCTCCCCAAAGAAGAGCCGCACAGTCAGGGCGGTAAACTGCTCCAAGCTGGAAAAGATCCCGGTCTGTGACCGTGGCTGATTATCGGCATCTCTCTTTGCAGATTTTTTTTTTTTTAAATTTGTCCTAGGTGGTCTCAGTTTCTCGTCTTGTCCACGGCTGTTCTCCTCTTCAAAGTGGTGGACTCGGGTCCAAGACTATCGAGCTGAGGGAGAAACAAAGGCTGTTTCTGGAGGAGCCTCTTCCTCGGACGAAGAAGCTCAGGTGCTGTAACATTTCTCTGGAGGCCGCAGGCTGCCCGGCTGCACGCTGTTCTCTCCTGTTGGCTGGGGAAGCTCTCAGTTCCTTCTCGCCTCCGCGCGAGGGGAAGCGATCGGAGGTTGTTTTACCCGCACACTTTGCCCCACGGGACAAAATGGACAATCGAGAAACGGTGATGGGCAAGCTTGTTGTTTTCCTAAAGAGAACGAAACTGAATAAGAGTCTGTGGACTTAAAACGAGCGTGTGGGCTCATATTTGCTATGGCATGGATTCAAAGCACATTTATTTACAGGCAGATACAATTTATCATCCCAGTAATGAAGAAACGGATTCCGCAACAATAAATCTGTTTGTGAGGCGACGTGGGCAGCTTTGAAAGAGCTATTCCTATTTCCCCCACCAACTAGGCTGCTTCTCCTCTCTGGCTACAGGAATTGCGGAATTATTATCATTCCGCACATCTTATTAATCTAATTTCCTTTCACATCCCAATCTTTCTCATTCTTTTTAGACGGAGAGGGGGGAGAATAGAACAAAATCATTTATATAATATAGGTGAATGTATAGAACCCCTCCACTCATAAATACATACGCATACACACAATTTCTAAACAAGCGTTTCATGCAGCCCTACCAGATCCTTTCCTGTCTCTCAAATACATCTGTGCTTATAAACATGGGGAATCTATAGATGGAACCCTCCCCCTTTTATTTCTAAACAGAGAAAACATGTAATTTAACATGAGGTTTATCGCCTGCTGTGAATTTGTTTAGGAAGACCTCAGTATGTATATGTATATGTATATGGAGGATATGCCACCGTATGATCTGGTTATTTTGTTTAATTTCAATAAATTTGCCATCATATTGGTTTCCCTTTCTAAAATATTCTCGGTCTTTATTTTTTCACTAAATAAAATCTGTCTGGTATTTTTCTTCTTTCCTCCCCTCCATATATGAAAATCTTACAGGGGCCCAGTGATTGTGCAATCTACTAAACTCCTTGTTCTAATTTTGCATTCCATACTTACAGCTTTTTATCTTAACTATTTTCCACATATACTTACAGCTTTGACTCCAGACTGAAAAGGAATCACATCTATTTAAAAAGCAAAACTATTTAAAAGAGTTACGAGACAGATCAGTTCGAAGCTCCAGAATGTAGCTTTTAGAAAGATGAAGAAAGGGGCATTTGTTGTTTTTCTCTTCAAAATTAATCAAAGAATGCATATGAAATTATGGCATTCAAGGAGTGACAGCAAGAGAGAGAGTGTAACCCCGGCTGAAATGAGGACAGAAAAACCGACCCTTAAGAAGGCATATAAGAGAAATGATTTTTTTTCCTTTTCCCATCTGATTTCAAAGACATTTATTTATCCCTTCCCTTCATGCTGCATATATTTTATCTACATGCCTTCTTACAGAAAATGTGTATTCTGATAGAAAGCACAGAAATAAGGAAAAATGCTACTTTAAAAAAAACTAGGGAGAAAAGCTTTGTTCCAGGTGTTTTTTTCTATTAGGTGGCCCACCAAAACAACAAAAACCCAGAGTTCTTCCTACACAAAAAAACCCACAAATCTTCCCAAATCCGCCCCACACCAATTTAACTCACAAAACCTCAGCAACCCAACCACCTCCCTTGCTCGCCTTACCTCCTTGTGGGGTCCTTTTATACCGGTATGTAACATACAGAAGCACACACCAGCAACACTTTTTGTTATCAATATCCATAAATAAGCAACGAAATAAAACCCTTAGGTCTGTAGCTGTCTTTGAGGCAAGTTAAAGAGTTGAAATTTCTATCCTTCGGCTGAGGACCTGAGATTTTTCATGACTACTTACATCATTCACACATGACTTCTCAAATCTACTATTGCTAAATGTTGCTAAATGTTCTATACTATATATTATAGTCTGTTGTGCATGCTACAGTGGTTTTCCAGCCATCAGTATGGTTCATGGTTCACAAGTTGTCTGTTTGGGTATTGAAGGTGATCCTTATTTGTGTCTCTTTGTGTATGTCTCATTTTATTTGTAATAGCAAAACTGTACCTTCGTTCCATCATTTTCTTGAACTCAAACCTTGCCAAGAATCCACGACACATAGCTTGGGTACGTGTAATTAATTGTGCCAGCTTATCATCTCTCATCTCCTCTAGAAGACCCAGAAGCCCAGCTTTGAAGAACACCTGGGGTGTGGAAGAGAAAGTATAATAAATATAGAATTGTCCCATAAACAATGTTGCATTCAAACAGTCAAATAGTCATCTTACCTTGGTGTGGCCAAATTTATACTGGGTATGGTCAACATCAATTGATCCAAGAAGTTTCTCAGAAGCCTTCTTGCTATCTATGAATTGTCCCTCTGGGATGGCACTTGCATTCAGAACTTTGTATCTATTAAAGAAAGCAGAAGCTAAAGTTGCCTAACATTGGAAGCCATAATATTAAGAAGACGTGTAGGGATGAAACTCATTTTGGTAAACATCCAAAGAAACATTTATCAACATTTGGACTACGTCCCCTTCTCTGCTCTATACACAATCATGCAGCCCGAATCCATAATATCTATGGGGAAGACCAAAATTTGTATACAACATTGAAGCATGTACAAAAGAGCATAACTTTTGCATTTTGACACATTTTCATTAACTCGCCAATTTTGCACGCATACACGCCCAGCCTCTCAGGTGACATTGTTAATAGCCTAAGAGCTCTGTATAATGGTGTCTATTACTGGGAAAGTTTAGGTCATACTCAAAACTTCTACTAAGCATTCTGCTTTCAGTTTTGATGACAGCAGAACTGTTTACCGTTTCTTCCTGGGTTTTCAGTTTAGAGGACTAGAAGTTTGTCTTTAGTGAAGGGAAAGCAGTGTGCGCCTGTTTGCTGTTTAATAACAGCCTTTCCAATCAGCATAAGAACGAACTCTCAGACCTACCAGCTATGAGTACTTCCCTAAAGCAAAGAGATTGGCCAATGTGGCTGAGTTTTGGAAAGGTTTATCAGGGTCACCTTGTCATCATGCTCCTAAATGCTTTGGTTAGCACAAAGCAATTCATACTTTACAGATATGTTGAATTATTCAAGTCTGTACAAGTAAACGTCTGAAACTCCTGAACCAAATGTGTAATTCTTCATCATATTCCCCAATTCTATTCTGTATAATGAAGAGTTATGAATGGAAGTAATCAGATTTTGTTATTTTCTCCCTTAAATTCTTAAGATAAATTATGTGATTTTATTTAATAAATAATATACAGCACTCTTGACAATTATATGGACATCACCCTGAAGCTTTCCTAGCAACATTTGCTCAAATAGTTTGCCATTGCCTTTTTAGGAATGAGAATTATTGCCCCAAATTCACCCAGCTGGCTTCCATGTCCAAGGTAGGATCAGAAAACCTAGGTCTCTCTGCTCCCCACTACACCATAGGGCACTACTTACATTCAATGATTCATGTTACTAAATTGCTGTAATTACTGCAAGATGGAGACATTAAAAACATCCCGAATCCAAACAAGCCAGTAGCTGGAAATCAATCTGACCTCTGTTTGAAATCAGCATAAATAATCCTGCTGGGGAAGCCTTTCCTGCAAATTCGGATACCTTCAAGTACACCATTACATCTCAGTTGGTGCAATACAAGCTCATGTTCCATGGCACCTTAGAAAAACCACAGGAAAAAAAGATATTACAATGTTACAAAAGGTAGATTACATTTTTCTTTTTAAAATCAAGCACAGTTCTGTATCTTACCAGGAGTTTTAGTTTCATTGGGGATGAGGCAGCGCACAAAATGTGGATGAGTGCTCCTCAGATTGGTCATCAGCTTGTTTAAGTTTTCCTGTAAGATTTGAAAACAAAATTTATTTATTTTTTTTAAAAAAAGCAAATTTATATGTTAAGAAAAAAACTGAAGAGTGAGCTCCACGTTTTGCCATAGGTAGCCAGAAAAAAAATACTGTGAACTTTCCCCACATTCTTACAAACAACCTTTGTCAAAATTTAACACTTTTGCCCTATTCTGTATCAGATGACATTTATATTGGTATATTGGTTAACTTTTTTAGGACAGTGCATGTTCTTTACCTTTTGAGAGCATGTTACAGATATTTTAATTAAATGCTGTTGTGATTAAGAAATATTTAACAACTCAGGGCTTAAAAAAACAACAACCCAGCAGAATTGTGTACTGTGTTCAGTCTCTGTAATCTTACTGTGATGTATTCTGTTAAGGACCATTGGTAGACTTCTATTGTTCCAGAATACTGTGAACTAATATTTGATTGTTCTTATCTTGCTTTCCCTCCTCTGAGGGGGCTAAATATGTCTATTGCTCTATCAGCCTATGGATATTGAAAGCTACTTTATGTGAAGTTAATCTATGTAGCCAAGTCAACTGGCAATAGCTTTGCAGTTGGACTCTTGTCCTATGTTCAACTTTGGTGGACTCTTCTCCTAGCTTCTCCCTTGGAAAACTACTGCCAATCAAGACTCAGACAATGGCTCTCCCATCTTCAATTTTGCAACTGCCAAAAACTGTATTTTTTGTGTGGCCGTAAGACATGTATTCTATCACAGAGGTACATCTTTCCTCATATTCTACCCCTCCCCACAGATATCCTCAGTTTACACAGAGAGGCACATCATTCGTGCATGAGTGTCCTCGAAGGAATCAAGGATAAGAACATCTGAGTTCCATACCCTGAAAAGGGCAGACACAGTCTGGAAGGAGGAGCCCTTCTTCTTGGCAGCCTTCTTGCCCTCTGGAAAAAAAAAAGGTGGGGGAACCACAATTAGTTATCTGGGGCTTAATAATTTATCCTACAGCACAAGTAACTAACAATAGGTAGTCGGTGTATCACATTGTTGTGTTACAGTTTGTTAAACAACATATATCAATCTTGTACGTATGTGATTATCATTGTAGGAGCTGCAGTTGGTGAGGCAAGAATTAAAGGCAGACAACACTGTTAGGTAAACTCTGATCAAATGCCAGCCTTAAAGGTGGGAAATAGAACAGCTAAACTTTCCTTGATTTGGAAAAAAATAGGAGGGAAAGGCTTTGTATTTGAAATATTCCCGTGCTCTGTCATGGGCTTATCTTCTATGTAACTGTGACTTCTTTTAAAACTATAGCATGAGCTGCTTATGTACTCATGCTACATCCAAATATGTGGGCCATGTTTCTGAAGAAAGATTTATTGTAGGGACTGAGGTGAAGTCTGTCACTAAACCATACTGTGTGAGTTGACTTTATGCTAATCCAGAACACTGAAGCATACTCTGGCTCAGCATGTTTGAACCAGATCAGCTCATATATTTACTAGTATTTCTTTGAAAATTATACATTGGAGTGTTTTTGGGAGCAAATTAAAAGAGCAAATATAGTATAGTGGTTAAGTCCTGGACTGAAGAGATTTCAGCATGACATACAAAGCTTTTGGTCAGTGTGGATCACTTCACTAGTCTTGGTCTGTTATCCCAATCAACCTCATAACGTTGTCATGAGGATAAAGCTCTCAGAGAAAAGGTGAAACATAAGTACTTTAGCTAATGTTAATTAATGTTAGGGTTATTTATAGAACATGGGGCAAGGATGTGCCAAGGGTCTTTAGGAGAATCTAAAAACTATAAAACACTACACATACAGTATATGCAATGTTACTTATTAAGCAACTTTAGGAAATATCTGGTTTAAACCATGTTAAGGCAGGCTGCAACTTTGGAGGCTTATCGGCACATCTGAAATATTGAGAATGTGGACATTTCCAAAATGGCTGTTGAGGATTTACCCATTCACAAAATGGTTGCCATTGGGGACTTCATCAGCTCCTATGCTTAGGGTTCCCTAATATATATATCATCTGGAGATAGCACTGAACTATTCCTTACATGGGCAGTTGTTTCGACTCTGAATGATGTTTATGAATCTGTTTCAAGTGTTAAGAATTACCTTCTGCTGGACGGTCAACAAACAGTAAGGCCAAGGTCTTCATGGAAGACTTCTGATATAGACCCACCACGGTTTCATTCAGGGGGTCCTTGTTCTTGTCCAGCCAGCCGCTAATGTTGTAATCAACAGTGCCAGCATAATGCACCAGTGCAAAGTGAGCTTCAGCTTTGCCTTTGGCAGGCTTGGGCTTCTGGAAGTTGTTGCTCTTGCCAAGGTGCTGGTCATAGAGTTTGTTCTTGAAAGATGTGTCTGTTGCCTTGGGGAACATGCACTCTTCTTCCAGGATGGAGAAAATGCCCATGGGCTGTAAAATAAAGAGTAAAAAGTAATTGGCCACTAAATGGACTAAGTTATTATATACTACTTCAAATAATGTCATAGTTAGTAATTTTCAGCCCAAAACAATGGTTTCTTGTGATAGTCTATGAAGAAATATGATTAGCAACACAACAAGCATTCAAAAAAAATATATTGAGTAAGGAAGCATTGTTACATATATATCTGCACTATAAAAGGTATTTCTTTATAGCTATAACCAGGGGTACAGCTCATTTATGCCAAGGCAGTTAACGGTCATTAGTTGAAATTACTGCAGAATTAAATATATTTGATCAAAACCTTCTCAATGAGTTCAATGCAGGCAGCCAAGTCCATGCCAAAGTCAATGAACTCCCATTCAATTCCTTCTTTCTTGTACTCTTCTTGCTCCAGGACAAACATGTGATGGTTGAAAAACTGTTGCAGTTTCTCATTGGTAAAGTTGATGCAGAGCTGCTCCAAGCTGTTGTACTTAAGACAAAAAAAGGGAGAATTTGTTTTAAAAACACACAATGTATTATCCATTCTTAATTTTGGTGCCCAAATATTTAATTGAAAAGTATTTTTCATCTGCTTCTTTTGTAATATCAGTATTATGCTGAGTTATAAAAAAAATCTTCTAAGGTTTTGCATTAAGCCCATAACTATTATCCTGATGGATAATTATAGATACTATAAATGATTAGAATAATGCTAATTTTTTACTAAATAAAATTGCTTATATGTTTATTTTCTCTTTTGCATATGGAACTGCTAATTAAATTATTTTCTTTCTCGGTCATGAATTTGCTAATGCATTGCAGAGCTTCCCCAAACTGGCTAGCTGTTCAGTTCTGAATATATATCAATTATATGTGTATCCATATTGACACATTTTTTACAAGTCTGTTGCAATGTTCTTTAAGTTGAAAATTGCAAATTAAAAAAAAAAATCTAAGTCTATGTTATGAGCTAATAAAAACATTTCAGAACAAAGATAGTAGAACAAAACTGAGATAGGAAGACTGGATAATAAAAACCATCTGCTCGGTCCCAAGGTTTCATTTCCTTACATCAAAGATCTCAAAGCCGGCAATGTCCAGCACACCAATGAAGTATTGTCTGGGTTGCTTGGTATCCAATTGTTGGTTGATGCGGATGACCATCCACAAGAACATCTTCTCAAAGACGGCTTTAGCCAGAGCACCAACGTTATTGTAGACCTAGAAGAACAAATTGGTGACATATGCAACATAAAACATGCACGTAAAGAGTGTAATTAATACCAAAGCTTTCCCTTTGATTTTACAAAGACTTACCTGCTGGACAGTTTGGCCTTTGGTGACATATTCATTGCCGACCTTGACCCGGGGATAGCACAGAGCTTTCAGAAGATCTGCTGAGTTGAGATTCGTGAGGTAGGCAGCCTTGTCAGCAACTGAGCACAGTCAAGAAAGGAAGATATGATCAGTGTGTATTAGGAACACTGTAATTTCCAACTCCAAAAACAGATTCTAATTTTGACAAATAGGCCGTCCATTTTTTTTTTATCAACTTCTAATTTGGTTAGCATTTTGAATTGTTGATTTGGTTAACAGTTGAATTGATAACTTTTCTTTTTGGGGGGGGGGGTTGTCCCTAAAGCAGATGTGTAAAGCTTCAGTCAATTTTGTATGGAGTGGAGATGATCACA
>JANHFL010002762.1:105707-116647 GCA_032468155.1 Oxyrhabdium leporinum | reverse complement strand
CCCCCATTTCTTCCCCACAGCTCGCTCCCCCCATTGCTTATGACCGACTGTCCTTCTGGCATGGCTGATGCAGCGGGATGACAGTCCTGACACTATGCAAAGTGGCTTCAGGGCCCTTGGTGCTTACATGCAATGGTCATGAAGAAGGCCAACCTGTTTTTCAACCTCTTTTCCAAAGCACCAGGCAGCAATGAATGGAAACTAACCAAGGTGAGGACCAACTTAGAAGTAAGGGGAAACTTCCCAACAGTGAGGACAATTAACCAGTGGAACAGCTTGCCTCCAGAGGTTGTGGGTGTTTCATCACTGGAGGCTTTTAAGAAAAGACTGGACAGCCACCTGTCTAAAATGAGGTAGGAATGTCTTGCTTGAGCAAGGGCCTGTACTAGAAGACTGCCAAGGTTCTTTCCAAGTCAGGTGTTTCATGTTCTAAGAAGGGTACCATCAACGGATACCATTCTGATTTTCAATTCCACCTCCCTCCCCTTGCAGACATCCTTATTCGGAGGAACAAAACACTAACCTATTCCAGAATGTTCTTAAAACAACAACCACCTGGAGAAGAAGAGGAAATTCAGACTCTGCTTATTTGCATGAATCAGTGCCCTGCTGATTGTAACTTTTACTCCTTCTCCAAACGTTCAAGATTTCCCATCACCCACCGAAAGATTATCTTCTGCTGAGCTACTGATAGTTTTTCCATTCTTGTTTTTTTCTAGCAGGTGCAACTTAAGGAGACAACTGAGTCCTTCATAGCTCTCCCTGCCTTTAACTTCTTTGTAGAAATTAAACTAGGGATTCCACCTAATTTTATGCATTTATTACTTTTTTTTTTAATGAAATTACATCTTTAAAAGAGTTTATAAAATATGCAATTTGGGCTTCTGGGCTTGATTAAGACAATATTTCTTGGGCTCTAGAATTGTTTGACCCCAGGTTAAAAAATAACAGCCAGCCCTGGAAAATAAAACCTGAACTGGCCCAGAGCCTTTTATGTTGACATTTTTCCCTTTTATCTTCGGTAGATATGTAATATATGTTTGGCAAGTTCATGAAAGCTTTTAAAGGAAGTGAATTAAGATCTTTAAGCTTTCCTCTGCACAAAGTGTTTTGTTTTTTTTTCTCCCTTGACGGTCTGACCATTTGCATTTGACTGAAATCTGTTTGTTCACACCCAAAAATTATTGGGCAAAATCCAATTTAAGGTCAGCATCGCCCCCATGCTTGTGATTGCAGGAGAAGAGTTCAAGGCAGTCTTGAGGCTTCAGCAACACCTTAAAAAAAAGTTAATTTATGCCCAACTCTACCTGAAAATCTTGCCGTTTAATTTAGTTTGGCAGTAGTCCATCATGACAAATGCTAAAGCGGCAAAGGAAAAACATACTGACTTGCCAGGAGATATGCAATTAGGTTTTAAGAGAACCGAGAGTTGAAGGTGATGTGAAAAGAGATTAAGTTTGGAGAAGAGGGCTGAAGATAACGCAATGCATTTTAACTGAGACAAATGCAAAGTTATTTCTTTAAGGAAAAAAAAACAACCCCAAAACTATTTTAAAACTGACTAGACAACCCATACTTTATTGGGTCATCATTTCAGAAATATTTCTTTCCCTAAGAAGAGAAATAGAATGACTCAGGGCAGGCAAAAAAGCAGTGGGAACTTCCAGCTGGCTTTCCCATTGAGTTTCCTTGTGGGAATCTGGCAGGGAGAATTGGAAATTTTCCTTCCCTTCCTGTCATGGCTCCATCGGAGCCCAGGTCCAAGGAGGAGGAGGAGGAAGGGCCGATGGAGGGGGAGAGCGCAGTCCCAATGGCCCGTGAGGAATGACCTGGAGATGAGGATGAGGCAGCCCCAGGTCCCTCAGGCTTCGGAAGAGTAGGCAGGGAGGAAGGCAAGGTGCAGACTGACTGAGGAATGGGGGAGGAGTTGGAAAGAGCAGGCAGTGGAGCAGAGGAAGGGTGGAGCTCCGGAGACAAGCAATGCTTTCCTCACCCAATCCCCGAGTGCGGAAAGTGGTCAGGAGGCGGAGTCAGCGCAGGGCGACCTGACTACTCAGGAGGAGGGCGCCCCACCCCTCCTCCCAAGGATCACCTGTAGAGTAGCATTTAAGGAGATGCCACGGGGAAGGGTTTTTGTCACGAACAAGTATTTCGTGGCAACACACTCCACGGCTCTGAGAAGAACTTTGCTCCAGAATCCTTGCTGGTACGGACTGAGGTTTGATCCCTTGCTTTGACATTTGTTGTGAACTTTGCCAAGTTTGAGAGCCTGCTTAGGGATCATGAAATGTGTCTTTTATCACAAAAGTGTGGAGACATCGATGCATACCCCCATTTTTTACATTTGAAAACATTTTAATAAACTGTACCTGGATGATACCCCAAAGATGAAAGAAGGAGTAATATGTCCTACTGGTTTTCCTGCTCTGACTTTGTAATAGCAGCCATGCCCGTGGTTCATTTCCAACCATGGCAAAATCTCCCACAATCTCCATTGAATCTCCCAATCATCCTTGGGGCTTCCAAGCAGCTGGAGCAGTGCCGGACTTGATAATGCTTTCAGTAGAATTGGATTATGTATAAACCTCTAGTATCAATTGAGAAAGGGTTGCAATGACTCAGCGGTTAAAGACGCTGAGCTAGCAGCCTGGGTTCGAGACCCGAGCACTGTGTGACAGGGTGAGCTCCCGTTACTTGCTCCAGCTTCTGCCAACCTAGCAGTTCAAAAGCATGAAAATGCGAGTAGATAAATAGGTACCATTTTGGTGGGAAGGTAGCATTATTCCATGCACCTCAACATATAGTCACAGTGGCTATATGACTACGGAAATGACTTTGGCCAAGAAAGAAAGACTTCGGCTAAGAAGCTGAGATGAGCACTGCCTTCTAGAGTCAGACATGACTGGACAGGGGAAACCTTTAGCTTTACAAATTGAGTAAAGTTCAAATTGTAAAGGAGATCTTCAAGTTTCACTTTGGCAAGACTGCTGTCATTGTGATTATTCATTCCAATCTGCTGGTTCACCCAAATGAGGCACCTGGCTTGTACAGAGAAGGTTGAAACACTATAAAACTAGATTTTCAGTTGCCTCCCAGTTGTAAACCTCTTGCCGTTTTGCTCTCCTCTCAGGGTGTGCGGTTATTTGTAGCCGCATAGTTTTTCTAGCGGCAGCGAGAACTTAAGCCCACGCCGTGTTTTATATCACATTGTGATGATCGAGGTTCATTAATGAGTCTGGAAAATTGAGATTGGCTCAAAAGGCAAGGCCCATACAAAACAATTAATTAAGAAAGTGAAAAACAAATGAACTTCTCCGAATGAAATTGGATCCCCGAGATGAGGTGGCAAAGCCCAGAAGGGAAGAATTCTAATTGAAAAGTGGAGCTGGAAGACTTACAACCTAGCTTCCACATTATCTTATCAGAAAATTAGCACAATGTAATTTTTATGGGTTTGGTTTTTTTTTAAACAGATGTTATTTTTAACCACATCAAAAAAATCCCCACCTCCTGGCTATTGGCACAAACTGTCATAATTGCTATAATTCCAAGTCTCAACTGCCGAATGACAGTTTTGATAGCTATCTTAGACTCGGGTTGTATTAGTAAGACAGCTGGGAGACGTATCTTTTCTCTGTGCGGCTGTGTGCGTGTGTGTATGTGTGTGTGTGTGTGTGTGTGCGCGTCTCGTACTAGATTTGGACTTCATTTGTGCGTATTATTTAATCTCCTTCTCGAGAAAGTATGAAAGAATGATCTTCCCGTTTGCCACGCTGGAGGAAATCAGGAGGTTAATAATATTGAGGGAGGTAAAATTGACTGCAATTAACGTACCAATTATACCTGTGCTTTGAAAGCAAAATTGTTTTATTTTACATTCTATAGTAAGTTCTGCCATGTTTTAACACATCACTGAAACTTATATTAATGTGTTGAGACCTTATATATGAGATAAGCTAATGAAGCCTATTCTTACGAATTTAGCGGCATAGATACCAATCAATGAGAATCTATGAAATAAGGTAATGAGGTATGCATAGCAAGAGCCAGTTTGTTGTCATGGTTAACAGATTAGGCAAAAAAAACCCGGGTGACCGTGAGTTCTAGTTTTGACTTAAGCACAAAGCCAGTTAGGTTACCTTTGGCCAGTCTCTCTCTCTCTGTCTTAGGAAGGAGGCAATAACAAGCCACATCTGAAAAAGCTTGGCAAGTAAACTGCAGATATTTGTCTATTCTATTCTATTCTATTCTATTCATTTCTATTCATTTCTATTCATTTCTATTCATTTCTATTCTATATTTCAATATCCTATCCCATCCTATCCTATCCTATCCTATTCATTTCTATTCATTTCTATTCTATATTCATTTCTATTCATTTCTATTCTTTATTCCAATATCCTATCCTATCCCATCCTATCCTATTCTATATTCCAATATTCCAATATTCCAATATTCCAATATTCTATTCTATTCTATTCTATTCTATTCTATTCTATATACCAATATCTGTTCTGTTCTATTCTATTCTATTCATTTCTATTCATTTCTATTCTATATTCATTTTTATTCATTTCTATTCTTTATTCCAATATCCTATCCTATCCCATCCTATCCTATTCAATATTCCAATATTCCAATATTCCATTCTATTCTATTCTATTCTATTCTATTCTATATACCAATATCTGTTCTATTCTATTCTATTCTATTCTATTCTATTCTATTCTATTCTATTCTATTCTATTCTATTCTATTCTATATACCAATATCTGTTCTGTTCTATTCTATTCTGTTCTGTTCTGTTCTGTTCTATTCTATTCTATTCTATTCTATTCTAATTCTACCCTACCCTACCCTACCCTACCCTACCCTATCCTATCCTATCCTTTAAAACACGTGGCAAAGAATGAGATATTTCTAATGGAAATTGGTGACATGTAAGGATTTTATTGCCTTGTGTGTGTGTTTGTGTGTGTGTATGTATATATGTATCTCAAACACAGAAGATATTGTACATCTTCCGTTTGACTGCCAACTATGTGTTTAATTAAAAGTACAAAAGTACAATACTTAGTACAATACTTAATCACTACTTGACTAGTTACAATAGGCTGTCTCATTCCCACAAGGGCACTTATTTGTTAACAGTGAGATTGCCAAGTTTAGAGTTAAGGTGATTCAACTGAGAAATTGTTTTATAGAACACACTGCGGTCACAGAGCCATTTTGTCTTTTTGCACACTCCTTTTATGAACAACACAGGGAGGGAGGGAAGAAGTGAAGGAGTCAGTAAGTGAGTGAGTGAAGGAATGAATGAGGAAAGGAAGGAAGGAAGGAAGGAAAGTTCCCACGAATCTTCATCAATTCAATTGAGTTGTTCAATAGCAACTCAGTTCAACCCATTACACTGCCCTTCAAAGCTGCTAGGTGGCAATTGATGAAAATCTGATAAAACAAACTAAAATAGCTTTTATCAGATTGGAAGAGTATCTTTGCATGTAATTGTTTGACTTTTTTTTTCTACATCAAAAGAACAATATTCCTAACAGTAATTCAGAAACATGGAAAGAAACTCCCTCATGGGCAGGTAATTCTTAAATCCCTACATTTTTCTATTATTATTATTTTTTAATGCAACATTCTTCTAATCTTCATTCTGAAATCTTCATCTACCAAGAGTTTAGGACTGTGGCACATCACCACTTCAAAACAGCAGGGACATATATATTTGACTGAGCACCAATCTAGATTGTTGGTGAATTTGAATCCTAAATTGAACGATGGGAACTCAGTGGTGGTAATTGGGAGGTGGATCCCACATTTTGAAAGCCTGACTTCCTGGGAGGTTTTCATCTTTTTATATCAAGAACCAAAAGAGAGTTGCTATCAGAAATTATAGTGTTAATTCAGCCTCAAAGATTCCGAAGAATAAGTGCAATTGAATGAAGCTGCAGAGTGTGTAGAAGAAACATCAAGCTCACTGATTTCTTAGGAGTGTTCTTCTTTTTTAATAGTGCATCACCAATGATTTGGGTGCTAATCTAATGGAAAATGTGGTGCATAAACATGGCTAGCTGTGAGCGATATTATAAATTTGTGCATTGCAATTTCTCTACTTGCATCGACTTTCCCAGTGATGAATTTTCAAGATATTTACTTTCTTTTACAAGCATCATACTATCATTAACCCTTGTTTAGTACTAACTGCACTTTTTATTTCTCATGTAGTACAGTATTATGGAGAGCTGGTAACCTGCAACCTTATGGTTGTGCTGTC
Organism: Oxyrhabdium leporinum; assembly: GCA_032468155.1. Classification (NCBI taxonomy): domain Eukaryota; kingdom Metazoa; phylum Chordata; class Lepidosauria; order Squamata; family Cyclocoridae; genus Oxyrhabdium; species Oxyrhabdium leporinum. Next base: position 110,367 of record JANHFL010002762.1, on the reverse strand, counting down.
CCGCTCACACATGCACACATGTAACTGCAGTTTAGTGGGTTTATTAATATTCCCCTGCAACTCCCTTCACTAAAAACCTAGAACTGTCCCAATTAAGCCACAGGCTGACCAATGCTAGTAGTCCAATTGGCAATGGCCAATAAGTCTACAAGGCACTTGAAAGTTTCCCAATCAAAATAAACCCACCAGGCAAAACTGAATGCATAATACAAGTTCATGAGGCAAGAAAAGTCCAGAGTTCGCAAAGCATGATCCAGGTCAAGGCACTGTATCAATCCAAAGCAAAGCAAATATCACAACGACCAGAAAAGGGAATGAACATGTTGTCCCCAGCATCACTTCCCTCTTTCTGCTGTGCTAAATAGCCAGCTTCTGGTGCAGCCCATCAAGAAGGGCAAGGCTGCCTCCTCATGAGTAATCTGGCTGACCTTCTTTGCTCCTGCCTTATGTTTGCCCTATGTGTTCTTGGATCAGGTACTGAAGGCAGTTCCTCTTCCTCCTCACTGCCTGGCTGCAGCTGCATCCCTTCCCCACTTGAAGCCTCAGGGCTGTCCTGCTGCAGCTGTGCTTCAGACATATCCCTCCCAGATGCTTGGAGCCACTGACCAACTCCTCTCCACATGTGCCTAGAACTGGTTCATCTTCCTCCAAGCTGACATCTGGAGAGATAACTGGGGAAACGTCTGGGAGAGTCATTATAATTGTAAACTTTGGAAATGCTCTGTAATCCATAAAAAGCAGCCAAATAGAGTCACCTCCCAACCATCTACCATCTTTTTTCCTATGATGATGGTGGTGGTGATGATGATGATGATGATGATGATGATGATGATGATGATGATGATGATGATGATGATGATGATGATGATGATGATGATATCCATTCAGGGAGTGGATGGGGGTGGAAAACAGTATGGATCAGAATCAAATGTCATGGTTGCAAATAACAGGTGAAAATCTGCCCCTCCCACCCCAAATTTGGATGTCCAGGCTGCGTCATGGCTGGCACTATCAAAATAACATCACCAATGCATAACAAGGAATTATCAGCAGCTTTGGAGAATTTCAGTTTACCAAAGTATGCATAGTTCATGGTTTGCCTGAGTGTATTTGTGTGTGTGTGTGTGTGTGTGCACGCATGCATACGTGTGCATGCATGCACGCACACTTGAGAATCAGGGTTAAGGTTAGGTGTCAGGCCTGTCCCAACTTGGATCTTTAGAAAAGAAAGACCCTCAACTCCACTTGTAGTGAAAGGTATACTTTTACGAAAGACAAGTAGTTACAGTGTAAGCAAAGCCAGATCTGAATATTCCTGCATAACCGCAAGGTTTTTCCTTTGTCCAAGACCGCCCCCCTCTTGGTCATCTTGCTAATGTCCAATGATATTCAAACTAGGTGTTTTGGTAACAGTTCTAAAGTTTGGCGCCTCTTTGGCAGGTGTTTGCATTCTGTTCCCATGCTAGTGTCCTTGGAGCATTCAACCATTGACTCTGGTTGGTACTTTTGGTTCCTGTCATTCCCCCCTCCCTGCATCCCCCTCATTCCTTCTCCCCAGTGGTGGGATTCAAATAATTTAACAACCGGTTCTCTGCCCTAATGACCGGCTGGGTGGGCCTGGCCAGGGATGTGCGACAGGCAGCAGTCGGCCTCCTGCAGCCCGCTGGGAGCAAAAACAGGCCGCTGCCCCTCCCTTGAAGAAGCAGTTTATTCTTTAAATAGAAAAGTTAAGAACTACTTCAAACCACTCCGCAAAATACATCCCTGTCTGACTGGATCAAGATGCTGCGCAAAACTACGAAATTGTCAATTCTGAAGCTGACCTGGCTAAAGCCATTTTCCTTCTGCCTCATAGTTGTCACAAATTTTGAAAGGGGGAAGGGAGGAGGGGGGAAGCAGACAGACCGGCTACCCGTCAAATCAAACAAGTTTTCCCGTGGGAACCAAGGTCATCTCAGCAGATGGCAGAGGAGTGGCCGAGCAACCTCCCAGCTACTTTCATTGGACAATGTGACCAGTGACACCTGGGGAGGGAATACTTGTTATTTTAATTAGGGGAAAAACCGTGGGAACCTTTAGAGTTGGTTTTCACTAGCTGTGCTGATATGGTGTGTCCAATAAACCTGTTGTTTGAGGAATATACCTGCCTCGGAGTTCTGCTTAGGGGAGATGCAATGCTCAGAAACCCCGACAGAAAGAGTCACAAGAAACTTACAAGAAACAAGCTGATAAAAAGCGAACCAAATCAAAAGACTTTTAACATTGGCGACGAAGTCTATTTGTCCACCAAATACCTTCAATCCAGACAACCCTTAACGTCTTAATGAGCTCGTTTAGTTAACCCAACTAAAACAGAGCACAAGCTTAGAAGCATAGACTACTGTTAGAAAAAGTAGAGAATATATTTTACTTTTCTTTCTCTTTTCTGTTTTTCTCTTGTGGTTTTTACTTTGTTAAAAAAAAAAAAACTTCAATAAAGAGAGAATGGAATGGCTAGAACAACTGGAACTTGTTGTTGCCCGTTCCATTTATTCTTCTCCGTGAAGGCCATGAGATCTTGCGTAAGATATACTTGGAGGACTGATAGAGGACCGGAGACAGTTTAAAAAAAAAAAAAGACTTCCAAATGTACTAAGCTAACCGGAGCTTGAGAAACAAGGCAGAGGATCAATTAAAATCAGTGAATGAATAAATAATTACCTAAGAGTATACACACAGCTGATCCACCTGGGATTGTAACAACAACACAAAAGCGGTGCAGGTCATATGTTCAGTAGACTTGATATGCGAACTGCAATGCCAATATTTCACAGGTGTGTGCGAGTGTCTGGTATGTTACCAACGAACACAATGGTGTGGGCGTCTGCTAGCAGGAGATGATGTTTCCTTAAATCTCTGAAGTATTTATTCCGGGGTGTAAATTTATATCCATGTCATATTGAAAAGTTTGGTTTGGCTTCTTCTCAATAACTCAGTAACCCAGAGAGACTTCTTAATATGTTTCTGAAAACTGTTCAGTATGGCTTTCTCTGCCCTATTGCTAGAGAATCGAAGGTTTCACGTTGTATTATGTTGTTCTAATGGATTTAGAGAATGGACTGTCTGCTTTTTCTGATGTAAAGGACCTCAAATTAGAGGGACAGTGGCTGTTGCAAACCATATTTAGGCACTAACATTACAGGATCCTAAAATGAGAATAACAGAGAAAACAAAAGAGACAGTGGTATTCATTCATATGGAGTAAATAAAGACTTTTACAATGAGTAAAAAAATAGGAGAAACTATGTCACAGTTGAGGCTTTTATAGCCAAAATGATTTTTTTTTCACAAGATTAAAAAGTCACGTCTAATTGAGTTTAGCTCCTGGTATTTTATCCGCACTATGATCTTGGAGTGAATGTTTTACCATTTTCTCCTTTGATTCTGACTTTTGCGTGGTATTCCCAACAGTTGCTCCTTACAAGACCTCATAGATTAATATATAGTAAATTCTCAAACAGTTCAGTAGGGCATCCCTCAACAATCTTGGGTTGACGGTAAGGCAGAAGGTAAGGGAGAAAGTTCTCAACAGATGTCCAAATGCATACATCTTCATGTAGCACACAGAGTATATATACTGTAAATTTATGGTCTTGAACTTGCCTGGTCACAAATTGTAGCCAGGGCAGTTCTTCAGGGTAGGTGTAATATTATAACCTACTTTTTTTTTTGCACCACACACAGCTTCCAAAATGATTTGAAAGCCAACCTCATTGAAAATGCACAGCTGTAGTTCTATCTTGTAGAGAAGACTCTTGAGAGTCTGTGGGATTCTAAGGCGATCCAATCAGTCCATCCTAAAGAAAATCAACCCTGACTGTTCTTTGGAAGGACAGATCCTGAAGCTGAAACTCAAATACTTTGGCCACCAAATGAGAAGAGAGGACACACTGGAAAAGACCCTGATGTTGGGAAAGATGGGAGGCAAAAGGAGAAGGGGACAGCAGAGGATGAGAAGGTTAGATAATGTCATCCACGCAATGAACAAGGATTTGGGCAAACTCCGGGAGACAATGGAGGACAGGGGGGCCTGGCGTGTTATGGTCCATGGGTCGCAAAGAGTCAAACACGACTTAGCAATTGAGCAACAAGTCCAGTCTTGAGGTTACCAGCCCATGAATCACTGGCCAAGTTATTGTTGTTCAAGTTGGTGAACCATCTGAAGCTGGAAAAAATTATTTCCTCTGGATGCCATTTGTGTTTCAATGCTAGAACAGAAGAGGTGCAAGAGTTTTCCAGAGTACAGTTGCTTGTGCTGAAGGAACCAAAAGCCATAGAGACAGTTTTGCTAATTCCTACACAAGACAACCGTCTATCTATCATGTCCCTGGCTCGGCTAAGATGTGAACGTAATTGTGACTCATTGACTATGTTAACACTGCATATACAACAGTCATTGAAAGGTTTACTGGCTACTTGTCCCAATAAAGACATGCATTTAGTCACTGTTTTATATATATATATATTCATGTAGTTTATAGCATTGTGTGAAATCTACCCTTTTGGTTAGGTTATATAGTTCAGTGTTTCTCAATCTTAGTCTGTAGAGATTCTCAGTCATCCAGGTCCTGGTTGTCCCAAAGGTGCTTTTTCAGGAGGCAACTGGACTTTCTTGTTTTTT
>JANHFL010002762.1:50167-65399 GCA_032468155.1 Oxyrhabdium leporinum | reverse complement strand
AAATAAAAGCTGTGAACCGCCCCGAGTCTTTGGAATGGGGCGGTATATAAATACAAAAATAAAATAAAATAAATAAAATAAAATAACTACAATAGACCTCTGTTGTGTTGTAAAGTGTAGACACCAAACTTCAGGAAGTAACCAAATTTAAAAAGTGTATAAAGGTTGAATCCAGCAAGTTGCAGTTCTTAAGAATGCCTGTGCTGTATATAATTGTGGCCTGGAAGCTTGGGAAGTTGCTAATATGAGGAAAAGTTAATTAACAGCAGTTAATGTGTGTAAAGAGTCTCTCCCTATATCACTTCCCAATAGCAACTAAATGCTCTTAGGAAACCTGGCACAAAGTTTTCTCTTGAGATGTTTAGAAGGTCTCTGAGCACAGTGATTCTATTGAATTGCCATAGTTCCTGAGGGTCCCTAACATCTGTGAATTTGTTCTTTTTAATTAAAGCCAGCTAATAAACAAGATTCATGCAACAATCGTATGTTGTGCAAATAGTTGTGCATTCTTCCTGTATATTTTCAGTGTGTTCCATTAGCTAAATCCAGATAGTATGATTCTCTGAATTTGTGCCTTGGCAGCTTTTGACAACATTTGTCAAATAGCAAAGCTGAGATCTTCACTTTAGGCTTTCAGGGAGTAGTTTCCACTCAAAATAGAGAATGCTGGCTAGATGGTTTGATTGTCTGACTCTATGAGATTGCTTTGTATTTTCAGTGTTAGGTTGTTTAATTTCCATTTAATTTAGCAATATGCTAATATCCATTTTAAATGTCTAATATTTTCCAGTTAGATACTGATTTTCCAATCTCATAGTCAAACCACATTTTCCATGAATTACTTTGATTTCTGGCAGTTCTCATGCTTGAACTTGAGTGTGAACTTGTCTTGCTTGTAACAGTAATGGTATATTTTATACTAAATCTTTCTTAGCACTAAGTTCAGCCATCAGTTTTAGAGATTACAGACTGAATCACCATGTAAAGAAAAAGTGAGCATCATCTCATTATCATATGTAGTGCAATACGAAAAATATGGTGTCTTTTTAATTCATATGAAAGTGTGTTAAATCATCTAATTAATTCTAGCACAGATGTTCTGCGATGAAATTCAACTCATTAATGCAAGAACATCCGTGTATCACACCCAATAACTGTTTTGTTGATGGCTATCAGTTGTTCTCACTGTTCCTAATTTGTCATATTATTGTTCTCTTTCCCTTTTCTCAACAATGGTAGCATATCTATAATATGCCTCTCCAGGACAGTGCTTTATGTATCTGATAGAGTGGACTGTGATCCATGTTATATTTGTTTTTCTTAGAACATTTACCAGTCAGCAGAATGAGGGCTAGAAAGATTAAGGTCATACAGAAGAGCCTGAAGCCAGATATCTTCATAATGCACAGATGTTAAGCACTCCACCCACTGAGAGACAATCTGTTGTTAGTCTGATAAGGTAGGCAGATTGCAAAAAAACATATAGACTGTACCTCAGGAACTATGAGTGTTAGAATTGCTGGTTTTATGCTGTACTATGACTTTTCCAGTATTTCAAAGAGCTTGGGGTGTGATGCTAGTTTGCCTCCTCATGGTGCACCCTGGATAGCATGGTAGTGTGAATCAAATGACTAGCAACAATTGGCAGCCAGATTACATTGAAGAATTGGCAGTTAACGACAGTTGGCAGTCAGATATCTTTGTAGAACTCCTGGCTCTCTAAATACATGGCAACGGATATCAGGTGCTGAGCCTATCAGGACATATCGAGGCTGGTTTCCAGCAAGGCTTAAAAACCACAGCTGTGTTCATTGACCTTACTGCAGCATATAATACCGTGTGGAAGAAGGTTCTGCTTTTCAAACTGAGTCACATCATCCCTGTAAAATCCTCTATCGTCTAATAAACAACATGCTCAGCGATAGATCCTTTCAGATCATTATGGGGGACAACTCTGAACAGGATCCGTACCCAAAATGGTGTCTGCCAGGACTCATTGTTTAAGTGGGGTCTTGGTGTGGGATCACTGTGACTATGGCAAAATATCCTTGACAAAATATCCATCACATTGTGTCCGAATGTCCACCAAGAGCTTACACCAGCCCAATATCTGATTGAACTACTATAAGTCCATGTATTTGCCATACGCTAAATAAAATAAAAATCAAAGAGCTGGAATCTAGCTTTTGACTTTGAGCAACAGCTTAGATCAGGGGTGTCAAAACTGGCGGCCCACAGGCTGGATGCGTCATGTGCAGGCCACACCCACCCCAGCTCTGAGATGGGAAAAAAATGATGCAAAATATCACGTGACAGCAACATGACATCGCAAGTTTGACATCCATGGCTTAGATGAAGTTGGACAAAAACCTGTTCTCCCCATTTTCCTTAATCCCATTTTAGATAAAATTTATCTCAGTGCTAAAGAGGTGAATTATCACAAAGTCATAGTTAGCAAAGAACAATAGGGTTAAACTCTGATGTAAGAGATTCAGTGATATGGTCCTTCTAGTTAGATCATTACTAACAGGTTTTGGATTAAATGCAGTATGCTTTATCTGAAAGTAAGAACCAGCTATAACAAAATATTTACCATTTTAAACTTTCTTCTTTATAGTGTAGCAACATGATCTGAATAGCTATAACTTAGCAGGATATCTCTTCTGGAGGAATACAAGCATAAGGAAGAAAAATAATCTTGACCTGTCCCATTAGTCATGAGATAGTTATCCACTTCTAAAGTCTCAAATGGGAAATGTGGCTAAGGCAGAGGTGGGCTGCTCTTGCTGTAGCAAGAGGTTCGCTGGTCGCGCGTGCACAATTGTTTAAAATAGATATAATAGCCTTGGCAAAATATTCATTCTTATAGTAGCTATTCTTCATATTAATGACAGTTGCAAATCTTTCTATTTTAAGTTGTTCAACCAGACCATTGTTGTTAGTTCTAATAGACTTCTAATAGAACTTGTTTAATCAAAACAAATGTGGATATGGGAGCTGACATGGACTTCCTCTTCCCCCATTTTGACTTGTTATGTGCATCAGAGGAAAAACAGAGATAAAAGATTGGGTCAGATCTTGTGGGGACTTCCTTACATATGGGTTAGGAAGAGTCACCATCACCAAAAGTTGTTCCAATTTGATAATCATGGAGTATAATATAATCCTACATGGCTTCTTTGTTCTGTCTTATAAACATCTATTCCATTGACACAGGTCCTACATAAATCACAGCACTGAGGGCAAAATATATACAAATATATATTTAATCTGTCTTTTTCTTATTACTAGGGAATATAGGCAGTCCTGCCCAGATTTGAATAAATCTAACCTCACATTCCCCATGCTCCATTCCATGGAGCCCTGGAGTTCCTTGAATTAATTAATGTTAGAATTGAAGTCATGGTTTCTAATTTTCCGGCTTTTCCCCTTAGTATTCTTGGCCAGGAAGGCTCACTCACTGTCCGATTTGCCTGTGAATAAGAAACAGCTAAGCAAGCACTTATGTTTTTGCAGTTCTGCAGACGAGGGATATTGGAATTGTGATCATAGCATCATGTCCATCTGCAAGAATAGCAGATGCATGAAAATCCCAGTGGCCTAGAAAGCAACAGTTTATGTTCCAGACATTAATGGTTCTTTTACTTGTTTTTAGCAGTAAGAGATACTGACACAACCAATTTGCCTTATTCTTGACAGAACTGAGAGAACAAGATATACGGTGGATAGTTACAAACCCATATAACACAAGGAAATATGAAGAAAAGTTTCCCTCTTCTGTAGTCAAACTTCTTTTTCATTACATATGTTACATATTAAATTTGTGTGTGAGAGAGGGAGAGAGAGAAAGAGAAATAGTTTGAATTTTAAACATTTTAAAAAATTGGATGCAATTTTGCAGCACACATTCATGTTATCTAGAGAGAGCTATGGAGAATGAAATATTAAGAAGCCATCACAACAACAAATAGGGCAGGAGCTTTCCTTGAGACCTAGGAGAGGACATAGTACTTGGAAAAGATTCAAACTGGTTCCTCTCTGACTCACTGGAGTACGGCATAAGAGGGACGGGAGGAAAATAACAGTCAGACTTGCCAGATTCTGGGCATCTATATAACACATCTTATTAAAACTTGGTTCTAATCTTTTCACTATCTTAGAATAATTAACACCATCATATGGAATAAAAAGTCAAGCCTTAACAGCCACACAACATTCAAGCAAAGTTGAAGAACCCCTCAATGGACACAGACATTATGGTTATCAATCCAACCAACATATGCACAAGGCAAGGACTGCACTGATTTATTGTTACCCACAGACGCATCTGCATAAGCATAGAATTATACAATCATAGGTCTAGAAGGAACCACCATCACAGGAGGAAAGCTATTCCACTCATTAATTGCTCTTATGGTCAGAAAATTTCTTGTTACTTCTAAACAGCTTCACAATGCTTTACAGCCCGCTCTAAGCAGTTTACAGAATCAGTATATTGCCCCCAACAATCTGTGTCCTCATTTTACTGACCTTGGAAGGATGGAACTTCCAGACTGCTGGGGTGGGCTTCAAAAACCTCAGCAACGGGTTCACTGCCCGGTTGCTGGATGGGTGTGGCCATGGTGGGCATAGCCTAGTCGGCCTCCTGCACCATGGTGAGGGGGGCGTTTTTGCCCTCCCCGAGGTCCAGAGGCTTTCCTGGAGCCTCTGGGAGTGTGAAAATGGCCTCTCCCCGCCCCCCCGGCTCCAGACGCTCTAGGGAGGTTGGAAATGACTGGGTTATTTCCACCTCCCTAGAGCGTCCAGAGCCTGGGGGAGGCCATTTTCGCACTTCCAGAGGTTCCAGGAAAGCCTCTGGACCTCAAGGAAGACAAAAGCACACACACCCCCACACACACACCAGGGTGCAGGAGGCCTACTAGGCCATGCCCACCATGGCCACGCCCAGCCAGTAACCGGGCAGCGAACCCATTGCTGAGGTTTTTGAAGCCCACCCCTAATTACAGTTGGACCTTCCCAACAGCAAAGAACTGTTTGTCTATGACTCACCCTAAAAGCATCCTTCACTTCTCAACTCTCTGTATTTCTCGAATTCAATCTTGCAAGTCAAGTGAGTTACTACGGAAATTATATTTTCAGATTTTTCAAAACAGATGTTAGTGCACCCAGATATGTGACATTTCTTCAATGTTGTTTTGCTAACAATGTTGTTGGAGCACCTCTAGACGATTCAAACATTCACACACAGCTTCAGACAGAAAGGACATTTCTCATCAGAAAAGCAAAATCTGAACTTGGTGTCCCCTGGGCTTGCTGATAAACAGAAATCCTAAATAGATGCTTGTTAATGTTTGCTGGTTTTATTCTGCTCATGATTTCATTGACTTTTGATGATGTGAATTGATTTATCGCACACGTTGTCCTTTTTTTCTGTTGTTGTTTTTTTTTCAAGATGCTGTTTATTCCACCAGAAAAAGCAGCAACCAACTCATCTCTATGGGATACAGGTGAAGTTAATGTGGAATCTGTGAGATTTGGATGCAAAAAAAATTAATAATAATAGCAAAACCTACATTATTTATGTTGGAAGAAATATCCATCTGCTTCAGTTCCAAGCTGAGAGACAGACACTGGAAACATGGAGGCTGATTGGAAAGATGGTTTATTGATGGACAGGACCAAAAGGGTTTGAAGTCCTGGTGCAGCTGAACACATGGAGATGAGAGTGGGTGTTTTTTATACCTTCTTTGGGCTTGGCCCTTGAGCTTCCTGTTCCTGTGCAAGAACATGAATTCTATTGGCTGTTGTCATATTCCTATGGGGCCGTGTAGGGATTATGTAGGGGTCATAGCTGGCTCTATAGGCAAAAGATGAAATGCAAATCCTAGGTGTTTGAGCTAATTTGGTTGAAATTTGGACTGCTCTGGGGGTGGTGCAATGAAGGGACTTGTGTTCTGAAAGGGTGTTGGGCTATTGTGGCTAATGACTTTCGTCCTAGGTTGGATCTTGGGTGAGGGGCTGCTTCTAATCCTACCGTTCTGCCTTTGTTTCAAAATATCCTGTCTTGAATGGATTTCTGCCTGCGGTATTTGCTTTACTTATGAATGGAGCTATCTAGATACCTGTCTTCCTCTTTCAACAAGCTCTTTATCTCTTAAGTGCTGACATTTGCTGTGGGCTATTAAGGAAAGTGGGGGCTGCTTTCTGCCTCTAAAAACATGTTTTTCCATTTCTCCCTTTGGGGAAATATAATATTCTTCCTTTTTAATATTCCTTAAAATATTTTATTCTTCTAGGAGCGGCGGGGGGGGGGAATGACTTCCCACAATTGTATTGTCATTTCCTGAAACAACTGCCCTATTTGTACAGAAAACAGTTTCTTCAGGGTAAAGATTCCTTTCTGGTGCCAAGAAAAAAAACATATTGTTTGTATAAGAGAAGGCAAAAAACCTCACCCATTTAGAATCCTGGTTTACCCTCAAGCTTATTATGGCAACTAATGAAAGAACCTGATTTCCTGCTTTAAACATTTAAGAAATCAGCTGCCTTTGGTTACCCCTAACAACTTACACAGCCTAAGAGATTACTAAACCAACACTGCAGTGCAGAGACCACAGCTAGGGAAAATGCTAGTTATGACCTGAATTCCATGGAGTCACTTCCCCTTAGATTTTTCAGGAAGCTGAGAATTTAAACCCTGAAAATATTTAAAGAAGGACTGTGACTAATTTGGAGACATAATGCTCTGAAAATGTCACCTAGAGCAGCTCCAACTAAGTGGAAGGGTCCCATTTACTCATACATTCTTCTCAGCTGGGGTTATTTGTCAATGTCTAGACTTTCCATTTCTTTGAGCAAATGATTCTCTGTAAGGGTATTTTGTTTACCAAAAAGAAATAAGAAAAGAAAAGAAAAGAAAAGAAAAGAGGGAGGGAGAGAGAGAGAAGGAAGGAAGGAAGGAAAGAAGAAAGAAAGAAAGAAAGAAAGAAAGAAAGAAAGAAAGAAAGAAAGAAAGAAAGAAAGAAAGAAAGAAAGAAAGAGAACAATTCTAAATTAGGGCCACAATAATTTAAAGAGCCACTAGATGACAGCAATGAGATATAAAAAATGGTAACTCTTTGCTGCCATCTAGAGGTTGAAATGATTTGTACAGGCCAGATATATACTGGTACCACATGAACAGAATAATCGTGGTAGGGGAACTTATGAACCAGTGTTTCTGAACTTTGGCAACTAAAACTTGTGGACTTCAACTCCCAGAATTCCCCAGCAAGTCCACAAATCTTAAAGTGGCTAAGGTTGAGAAACTCTATTTCGAACTAATCCAATCCAGGTTTGGAAAAATTACATGGTATCGATAACCCCCAAGTGATTCCATTAGGTGCACACCGCGAACTAAAATTATTATGGGATAGAAGTCATTTCTTCAACAGCTACCCATTCATTGTGAAAATGTCTGTTTCAAGTGACATCCTGCTTTTTCTCTGGGATCTCAAGACACTGTACATCAGGGGTGTCAAACTCGCAGCCCGCAGGCCGGATGCATCACGCGCTGGCCACGCCCAACCACGGTTTAGTGAAGGGGGAAAAAGTTGTAATACGTCACGTATGTGATGACTACGTGTTGTTGTCAGTTTGACGCCCCTGCTGTGCATGAATTTCTGTCCTCATAACAATTCTGTGAGGGAGGTTGAGTTTAGAAAGTGTGATTAGCCCCAAAGTACATAAACGAGGTCCATAATTAAGAGGCTTGAATTTGGGTCTCCCTGGACTAAGTCCAACCATTCTTATATACAATACTGTTCAGTATGATTCAGTTTCTCTGACAGTAGCTAAATGTTGTTATACTCTCTGTAAAATAAGCCAGACTTTGATTACACATTGATTTCATCATCAGTTGTAATATATTACTATGCCCTTTGAACATAACGTTTGAAAATTCGTATATACAATACTCAGAAATAATCTTCTAACAGAGACCTAAATCTTCCCACTGTGCTTCTTCTTAATACACACACACACACACACACACATATATATATTATATACATACATACATACATACATACATACACACATACACACATACACACACATATATATACACCACATTTAACACTAGCATCAACCAAGTCTTTTTATTTGATCTTATTTCACATGCAGCCTATCAGTTACAGCTATTCTGGGTTTTGCGTGATGCACTCAGCTAAAATAGGATTGGATATTTTCTGGGTCAGCATGTTTTGAGGGAATCCAGAGACCATCTCTGTCAAAATGTGTAAAGTTACAAGATGGCTTATTTGCCTTGTGCATAGCATGTGTTGTTAACACAGCAATTGGGCTGGGTTAACCCAGTCTCTTATAGCTACAAAATTCACTGGGCATCCTAATCTATCTTGCAGAGTCCCAACAAAGACAAGAATTAAGCAGAGAGAAAACTCTCTCTGAAGAAAGACAGGACATAAATATAGCCAATATATAAAAAATGTTAACTTGTCATTCTGGATTCCCTGTTCAGAGTTTGCTTTCATTAAATGTGTCCCTAAAACTCTTTTCTCCTGTATCATTTTGGAGGCATTCTTAACATTACACAATGTTAAATTCACTGTTTATTCAGTACATTTCTAGTGCTTTAGAGGTAACCGTTGGAATGGATATTTATTGTTTACTTTCTCTCTCTCTCTCTTAATCCCTAATTCAAGCCAACAGCATATCACTTTACCTTGTCTTTACCTTGTCTTTACTTTGATAGCTCTGCAAGAGCAGGATTCATGTTTTCTTTTCCACTTCAGCCCTTTCTCTCTAAATAGCTGCCTGACCTGCCTCTTCCCCTCTCCTCTCCTTGCTAAATTTCCAAGTTTTGTCTAACACATATTGCTCATTTTTTTTTTTAAATAAAACCTCTCTGAATTCTTTGAAAGAGGCCTTCTCAGATTCCTGTTTTGCAAAGACTGACGAGATCAGTTCAATACAAGTAGGCCTCAACTTATGACCACAACAGATCCCAACATTTCTGGTGAGACACTTGAGTGAGTTTTAGCCCATTTTACGACCTTTCTATAGAATAGAATAGAATACAATAGAATAGAATAGAATAGAATAACAGAGTTGGAAGGGACCTTGGAGGTCTTCTAGTCCAGCCCCCTGCTGAAGCATGAAACTCTACACCGTTTCAGGGAAATGGTTGTCCAATCTCTTCTTAAAAGCTTCTAGTGATGGAGCGCCCACAATTTCTGGGGACAAGTTGTTCCACTGGTTAATTGTTCTAACTGTCAAGAAACTTCTTCTTAATTCTAGGTTGCTTCTTGCCACCGTTGTTAAGTGTGTCACTGCAGTGGTTTAGTTAGTAACACGGTGGCGAAGTGAATCTGGTTTCCCCGTTGATTTTGCTCATCAGAAGGTCACCAAAGGGGATCCCATAACTCCGGGGACATGGCAACCATCAGAAATATCAACCAGTTGCCGAGCAACTGAATTTTGATCACATGATCGGGGTGGGGGAGTGGGGGGGGTTTTTTGCTGTAATGGTCGTCAGTGTGAAAAATGGTCATAAGTCACATTTTTTCAACTTTGGATGGTCACTAAATGAATTGTGGTAAGTCAAGGACTACCTGTGCTTTACCTAGCTCTGCGTGTCCAGGCGATGGGGTAGGGACGCTGTTTTAAACAAACTGAATACTTGCACTTAGTTGCCTCCTGTGATCTTACGGCCCTCTGATTTATTCCATACTTTAGCTAGGCATAGCCTGTTGAGCCATGCTTTCTTCTCCCTTTGAGGGGCTTGCTGGTGATTACCTGCAAATACAGGTTAAGTCCTGATAAGAATCCTGAAGGTAAATAATGAATTCCTACTAATGGCTAAGTCACCAAGGTAAGATCAAGTCTAAATACACACCCTTAGTTAAATATGATTTCATTCACTCACCTTACAAGGTTCTGCTGATTCCCCCCCCCCCCCTTTTTTTTTCCCTTTGCTCTTTCTGATGTCTGACAGGTGAATTGCCCGTAAGATTGATCAATCGTTTTCTGACAGGGTTTGTTTGCATCTGCTCTGAGTTTGGCTTTTAAAGGTTGTGTTTCAAAAAAAAACAACCCCCAAAAGTCTCCTCTGAAGGAGACTTTTGGCTCAGTCAACTGGCCCACGTAAATTATAGTGAGCAATTATTTGAGAGTTGGTGAAATGGGGTTGGTTGTCTTGTCTATAAGAAGTTGGCAGTTACAGATTAACAGAGTTGGAAGGGACCTTCTAGGTCATCTAGTCCAACCCCCTGCCCAAGCAGACCCTATACCATTTCTGACAGATGGCAGTCCAATCTCTTCTTGAAAGCCTCTAATGATGAAGCTCCCACAACTTCCGAAAGAAAGCTGTTCCACTGGTTGATTGTTCTCCCTGTCAGAAAATTTCTCCTTATTTCCAGGTTGAAACTCTCCTTGTTCAGTTTCCATTCATTATTCCTTGTCTGGCCTACAGATGCTTTAGAAAATAGCTTGACCCCTTTATATAAGAGCTAGGAATGTGGCAGGTGATTATTTGGTAAATCAATATTTTATAACTGCTGATGTCTCAATGGGATAAACTTTTGTCACCAGGAGCAGAAATTTTGCAAGTGAGTCACTGCACGTTTTCAAAATCCCAAGTATCCTTCTTGTTTTAAAAGGGTGAGAAGCCTTGTTCTAATTTGTCATCAGAAACCCCCCGCCCCAAAAAAAATAAAAAATGAAGCGTAGATAAAAAGACACGGAAGATTTTACAATAACCGACATCTCATACTCTGGAAAGCAAATCAATGAGATTTTAGCTTTGTTTTTCTGGTTTCTACACACATTTTTATTTTTTTTTGAAAAAAAAGAACATAATAAAACTGAAGGTCACTAGTTATGAAAGCATCATTAAAAAACACTTGCTCAAAAATGTGCAGTGACATTTGGTTTTGCTGAAACAACCCGGGAAAATGAATACAATATTTTTTCTATCCATCATTTCTTTCTCTGAGCTGTTTATCGATATTTCTTGGCTAAGACTTAAAAATGCACCTTTGTTGCTTCAAATACTTTTTATATATTAGCCGTGCATCCAAAATTTTACTTAAGGATTTCCCAATTGCAATAGATTTGTGTGACCATATTTTTATAGAAGAAAAGGAGGAAACTGGTTTACTTGGGAGATGAATCATTAAAGTCAGTAAAAATAGGGAAATCGTACTTGTTCTTGGTGTGTCCACATTAATAACATTTCAAAATCTGCCTTCTAATTTCTTGGAAGTTTAGTTTACTAGAAAAAAAAAGTATTTTCGTACACTTAAATTTCTTTTGTAACTGTTATGAGTTTATTTCACTGTCAGAAGAAAAGGCCTTTTTCTGTTAGTTTTCTTTGACACAATATCTTTCGCTTGACTAATTCTGATCTGAAAAACAAAAAGCTACATAGAAGGTATTTTCCCTCAAGTTATCTTTCCAGTAATTGCAGCTCTGAAAGCTTACGAGACTGTAAACCAGGGATGTCAATCTCATGTCGTCACGTCGTCGTCACGTGTCCTATTGGGACTTTTTTCCCTTTCACAAAACTGGGGGTGGGCATGGCCAGTGCATAACACATCCGGCCTGTGGACCGTAAGTTTGACACCACTGCTATAGACCAGGGGTGTCAAACTCAAGGCACGGGGACCGGATCCTACCTGCGGGGTGCTCAGATCTGGCCCACGGGGCCACCCTAGAAATGGCAAAGAACTGGCCCGTGATGCCTCTGCCAGCAAAAACGGTGCCTGTGACCCTTTTTGCTGGCAGAGGATTGCAGGAAGACATCACAGCCAAAAATGGAGCTTGGGAGCCCATTTTTGCTAACAGAGTGCTCAGGCCACCACAGGCGCCCCCGACAGTGACATCAAGCTGGCCATGCTCACCCTGGCCACGCCCACCCTACCCACCCCTGAGGTCAAACACAACCCTGATGCGGCCCTCAATGAAATCAAGTTTGGCACCCCTGCTATAGACCATTAAGAAGTAATGTTATAGTGAATAATATCCAATGTCCGCATATGTTCCTTATCAACGTTATGATCAAGGGAAGTGTCAGAAACACTTATCCCACCCATGGGAATTCCAACAAATTTTCTTCTATTTTAAAATAAGAACCACCCATCAAATTAAATGAGAATGGTTCTTAAAAAGTAGGTGTTTTTCTATCACAGTAGACTGTTTCTTTGCAAAATCCATATTAATCAAGCTGGTTGATCTCAGAAAAGATAAAGCATGTTAGAGCTGATCAATATTTGAATGGGAGACTAAAGCAGTAGACTAGAACAGCGTTTCTCAATTTGGAATGCTTTAAGTTGCATGGACTTCAACTCCCAGAATTCCCCAGCCACAACACAGGTTAAAGCTGTCAAGATTAAGAAATTCTGCTGTAGAGTGTGCAACTTGACCAAGAAACAGACAGAGATCCCCACAAAGTGATCAGAAGTCCTGCTCAACTCAAACTTCATCTAATAAGCTAGTCTAATTACAACGACAATATTAATAATGCTAATAATGGCCAATTGGCTATTGTATGTGCCATTCTTAAAAGGCTGCTAGGAACAACAGTTGCCCAACAAATTGAGTACAGCCTGGTCTTCTCCTTTTATTCCTTCCAAGAACTGTTCTGCCAGAACAATAGCAAGATGCAAAAATTTGGGGGGACAATGTAATTTCTGGTTGACAGTAACTGGGAGCAGCATTTCATATTAGGCAGTGCCTAACAAAGTTACTTTGACATGGTGCTCCTAAATGCATAATTACTATTCCTAATTCTGTAAATGTTTTGTGTCTGGGAGAAATACATAGGACAATATAACTATGGCTACCAACAAAGTTACATGGAAATATTTCAACAATCCATTGCATATCAAGTTTAGCTTTTAATATAAATATTTAGAGAAAGTCTAAAAAAGGTGTTTTTTTAACATTTACCCTAAATATTGACATTAATTAAAGTCCCAATTTTCAGACCCTGCTTCTTCTTTTTTTTAACCAGGTCCCTATTTGTTGTTGTTAATCGTAGCTCATGTTTGACTCTTTGCAACCCCATGGACTTGTGATGTCTCCTTTGGACAACTCCTCCACCTCTTCCTCAGAGGCTGGCTTGAGGGAGAATGAGATCATTACTGGAACATCAGGAATTACTGACCATGAACTGCCAGCAGAACAGGCTTTGGCCAACATCAGCTTGGAGGCCAGTGAAGAGGGGGCAGAGGAGCTGCCTGCTGTTGTAGATCTCAGAGCACGCAGGGCAGAGAAACGGAGGTCTGCCAGATTACTTGGGAAAAGGTCCCAAGATGCCCTCAGGATGGGCTGTACTGGGAGCTATTTAGTATGGCAGGCAGGCATTGCTGGAAACAACGTATGTGGGTCGTGGCTGTGTTATCATTTGTGTTTTCTGAGACTCTGAATTTCTACAACCCCCTGAGCTAACGTGAATGTACTCTAAGTTTTGTCTGGGGGATTTATGTTCATTTATTGGACTTACTGTTTAAGCAGCTTGCTACTTGTGTTATGGACTAATTGGCCATTGTCTGGGGAATTAATCTGGACTTGCTTATGGCTGACTTCAATTGGGACAGTTCTAAAGCCAGGTGAAGAGAAATGCTGGGGGAAGACAAATAAAATCCTCCATAAACCACACTGAGATGTGAGTGTGAGTGAGTGGGGCAGCACAGTACCATGGCCCACCAAGCTCTCCTGTCATCCTCTGTCTCCTGGAATTTAACCAAATTCATGTTCATTGCATCAATGACACTATCTAACCATCTCACTTTACTATCCCCTTCTCCTTTTGTCTTTAGTCTTTTCCAACATCAGGGTCTTTTCCAATGAGCCCTCTCTTCACATTTGGTGGCCAAAGTATTTGAGCTTCAGCTTCAGTAAAGAACAGTCAGGATCTCAACCCTGAAGCTGACCTGAACGAGGCCATTTTGGAACTTCAGTGTCGCCGGAGCTGAGGGATAGGGAGGGGGGAATAGAGATAGCTGGGGTTATACTTTCTCCTGGGAACCAAGGACATTGCCACAAGTAGTCAGAGAGAGGAGTGAAGTTACCAGGCAACCGGACAGTACCTTTCTTGGGCAATGTGACTGATTGTTTGGGGAAGGGGGAAGACTTTTACTTTTAATTAGGTGAAAACTGCAGGAACATTCAGAGTTGGTTTTCACCAGCCTGTGCCAGTATGATATATCCAATAAAATTGTTCTTTGAGGAATCTACCTGCCTCGGAGTTCTGTTTGCTATGGGTGTATTACTTGGAGCACTGACACAGGGTTGATTTCCTTTAGAAATCAGGTTCCTGCCTTTGGTTATATTCTAAATTTATTGAGCAATTTGGTACTGTGAAGTGTTTTTGCCCCCATAAGAGAAATGTAAATATTTTTGGACTGAATGATTATCTTTCCTAAATTCTGCATCCAATTCAAGAGGACTTTCTTAAAGAACTATATAAAAAAATTCCTCAGCAAAATTGTACGAAACCTTTGGTGTATAACTGTTTTATCCTTTTATCCATTTTAAAATGCATTCAGAAATAAAACACAAAAAAATATTTGTGAAAGCCTTCTAAGACCATCTTTGCAAAAATTCAAATTGGGCAATTTCATTCAGATTTAATAATACCAATTTAACCTTCCCATAGAATAAACAACTTAATAGGCAAAGCGAATTTGGGTGAAGAGATGGAAACTACATTTTAGTTGGGTTCATTTCATTCAGTTTGTCAACACCTGTAAGTGTGTACCCATTAGTACAAATGCTTAACTGTATATTGCACGCTTTTAACACCCCATGATATTTTTCTGTTAGGTTTTTTTTCCCAGTTCCTCTTTATGTTACATTTTTAAAGTTATTTTAGAAAAAAAAATGAGAATGAGGTCTCCAAAGAAGCCAAACTAGGAGATCACAACCAGGTTTCATTTAAGTGTGAACCCTAAAGTGAACCTGGCTGAAGCCATCTTGGAGCCTTCAGGGTTGCCACACAACAGAGGGAAGGGGGAAATAGCTCTATAGGGTTTTGTAGCAAAAACAAATAAAGTTTTCCAAGGACATTCTCACAGGTGGCTGGCTGGAGGAGGAGTGAAGTAACCAAGCAACCGGCTAGTGCCTTGATTGGACAGCGTGACCAGTGACTTGGGGGAAAGCCTAGGTGGCGCAGTGGTTAGAGTGTTGAACTGCAGGCCACTTCTGCTGATTCAATCTAGCGGTTCAAATC